>CP116450.1:600000-807500 GCA_028216015.1 Quercus dentata | reverse complement strand
ATAAAAAAAAAATTGGCATTTTCATCTGTACCGTTCCAATGATGGAACGGTACTGTTCCAAAGATGAAATGATATTGTTCATGTGTAGTAAAAATTATAACATTTGGAACATCTCATGAAAGGAGTTTTTTGGTGTTTGGTGTGCCAAATGCCAAATATTTGGCATTTGGCACACTTGATAGTAATGCTCTTAGGTCTCTATTTAGCCCACATAGACCACAAAAGTAGACCTGAAAGCCCAATTCCCAAACTCATCATCACCATATATATCTAGTCCCGGCCCAAGTTATATGAAAAATCTTTGTTTATTGCAAACACCAACTTGTTTGGGCTAGTCTCTCTAAGAACGATAGAGTTTACTGAGTTACTTCTTGCTTAGCTAATTGAACTGCCCACCTCTTATACTAAGTCCCAAAAATTAAATGTATATAATGTTGGGATAAATCCCCATCAATGTGTGAATTAAATTAAATATAACCCAAGCAATAAAGAAAATAGAAATCTACGGAAGCGATAAAAAAATCAACCAACAAGAACACCAAGAGTGTAGAGGAAAAAACCATGGGGCAAACCCGATTAATCCACTATAATAAAATAGAGATTACAATACTCAAGTTATACCCAAAACCTGAGTTAACAATAAATTGAGAAAATACAATAATATCTCTAGGAACAAATACAACCTCACTACAAAAGCCGGTAGCAAAATCTTCCACACCAATATTTCAATTCTCTGTGATTGTAGCACTCAAATAATTGTCCTAGAAAAACTCCAATTTATCTTCCTTGTGTGTCTTGAGCAAAAGAAAAATCACCTTTTCTTCCCTCGATTGCCGCACAAAGTACTATTCTTTTTCCTTCAGATCGACTTCAAATCTATGTTTCACTTTTCGGTCTCTCTGAATCTCTCTCACTATTCATGAAACCCACACGCTCTAGCTTTATATAAAGCTTTGCCACGAGACACTCCTAATTCAATAAGGAATAGAAGTCTCTGACTTGTTGTGCAATTGGTACACCTATTTCTATATGTAATAGGATTTCATGTGGGCTGGACTTCTAGGTGTCGTGCACCTAAACAATCTCCCCTTCTAGCCCATCAAGGAAAAAGATCTTCATCCCAACTCTTCGATTAGAATTCATGCCGGCTGTTCCGGCATAAAGCTCAAACTTCTCTTTGGTCACAACCAACTCATAAGTCTTATTCTTGTGCAAAGAATTAATCTCTTCTTGCGTAGCCTTCAATTCCAACTCGCTTGTCCTTATGATACTCTACTTCTTGAAAGCATTCTGCCTATCCCTCATCAATAAGCAAAATATACTCAAAAGAGGAATATCTAGTCAATGGATAACGCTCCCTAGTAGACCTCTTCACTTGAGTTCTTCAATCTCGGGTGGAACAGGCTGCTCCCCCTATTCAACATCTTCAATATCTTAAGCATCATCACCATCAACTCCTACTAGCTCAACACCATCAACTACTATTGGTTCATCACCAAGATTCTCATCTTGCACGGAAGAAGAGGTAGGTGTAAGGTTGGGAACACCTACAATAGCATCTTTTGTCTTTTTAGTTTTCTCAAGGTCTATCAAATTTTCATTCTCATGAAAAACAACATCTTGACTTTTGATCATCTTCTTTTTCTCAAGATCCCATAACTTGTAGCCAAATTCTGCATCTTCATATCCAACAAATATACAAGGAGTGGCTTTACTATCAAACTTCAATCTTTGTTCCTTAAGCACATGTGCAAATGCCTTGCACTCAAATACCTTCAAGTGAGAGTAAGAAACATCTTTCCTAGTCCAAACTCTCTCTGGAATATCAAACTCAAATGGAACCGATGGAGACCGATTAATTAGATAGCATACAGTTTGAATAGCTTTACATTAGAATCACTTGGGCAAATTAGCCATTCTCAACATATATCCGACCTTCTCAACAATAGTGCAATTTAACCTCTTTGCCACACCATATTGATTTTGGATACTAGGGACTATCTTCTCATGTCTAATACCTTTCTCGGAGCAAGATCTCTTGAACTCATTAGACGTATATTTACCTCTGTTGTCAATATGGAGACACTTCAAAAGCTTCCCTAGCCTTTCTCTCTTTCCGCCATGGCATGGAATTTCTTGATGTGCTCAAGTACTTGGTCTTTAGTTTTCAAAAATACACCCATACTTTTCGTGAAGCATCATCAATAAAAGTAACAACATACTTATTGCCACCGAGGACTCCACATCAATGGAACCACATACATCGAGAATAAACAAGATTTAACACATTGGGCTTTCTAGTAGAGGGAATACAAAAAGATACTCTATGTTGTTTTCCAAATAAACAATAATCACAAGGTTTAAGTGACATACTTTTGGCAAAAAGAATGAGAAACTTCTTTGCCTAAATCAGAAACCCCTTTTCACTAATGTGAGCCAGCTACCTATACCACAACTTAGGCGTAGAATCTTCCCAAGTTGCACTAACAACATCTTTGCACACCTTTACTTGTGTCTTGTAAAGTGTACAACAAATCTTCCATCCAGCAAGCACCAATGATCCTTTAAAGAGTCTCCATTTACCATCTCCAAAATAGTTGCCATAGCCTTTTTTATTTAGAATATGAGTAAAAATCATATTCAAGTGCATATCAAGCACATGTCGCATATTCTTCAATTCCAAGGTGTATCCAGTGTTAGTCTCAACACAAATATCCCCAATTCCCACAATGTTAGCATAAATGTTATTGCCAATCTTCACTCTCCCAAAGTCTTTTGCTTTGTATGAAGTAAAGGGCTCCCTTTTTGGAGTGACCTGGTAGGAAGAGGTTGAGTCAATCACCCATTCAACATAAGGATGTGAAACATTGCAACATTCATCTTCTCCTATAGAGAGCACCACCTCTTCAATTTTATCGAGACAGTAGTGGTATTTTGTTCTTCTGCTTTATTCTGATTTTTCTCATCTTTCTGTTTATTCTTCCAAGCCTTACAGTTTCTTCTTATGTGACCTTTGTCACAAGAGAAACACTTGAATTTTCCTTTCAATTCTGATTGACTTCTGGATTTACCACGCCCCTTAGAATTTCTAGTCTTACTCCTCCTCCTGTTCTCTATGACAAGAGCCTATGCATTATCCTTGCCCATGTCTTCTCTTCTTGTTTCTTTGAACAAGCTATCCTTGACCATTGCAAATTGTAGCACACCATTTGGAGCAGAGTTACTAAGTGACACCACTAAAGTCTCCCAACTGTCGGGTAAGGAACCATCTAATTCACCAAGTCTTGGAACTCATCATCAATTATTAGCTTCATTGTAACCATCTAATTCACCAAGTCTTTGAACTTACTAAAATGCTCGGCAACAGATCTCCCTTCCTTAAGCTTCAAATTCACAAGCTTTCTAGCCACAAAAGCTTTATTTTGAATTTTTTTCTTTCTTTCATAGAAACCATTCAATTTTTTCCAAAGAACTTCTGCATTAGTCACTTGAGATACATGATGAAACACACTTACATCAATGCATTGTCTAATACATCCAATGGTTTTTCTATTTAACTTCTCTTAGTCTTTATCGGACATCTCGCTTGGCTTAGCACTATCACCCTCAATAGGATCATGCAAATCCTTACAATAAAGGACATACTCCATCATTGGCTTCCAAATTGAATAATTTGATGCCGAGAGTTTAATCATAGTGCTCATATTTATATTCATATTTTCCATTTAATTCAACACAAGACAATCACGTCCAACAACCAAAGCTCTGATACTACTTGTTGGAATAAATCTTTGTCTATGTGTGAATTAAATTAAATATAACCCAAGCAATAAAGAAAATAGAAATTTACGGAAGCAATAAAAAAATCAACCAACAAGAACACTAAGAAATTACATGGAAACCCTCTAGTGTAGAGAGAAAAATCACGGGGCAAATCTGATCAATCCACTATAATAAAATAGAGATTACAACACTCAAGTTATACCCAAAACCCAAGTTCACAATAAATTGGGAAAATACAATAATATCTCTAGGAACAAATATAACCTCACCACAAAAGTTAGTAGTAAAATCTTCCATACTGAATGCTTCAATTCTTTGTGATTGTAGCACCCAAATAACTCTCCTAGAAAAAACTCCAATTTATCTTCCTTGTGTGTCTTGAACAAAAGAAAAATCACCCTTTCTTTTTTCCCTCGAAGGCGCACAAAGCACTATTCTTTTTCCTTCGGTCGGCTTTGAATCTATGTTTTACTCTTTAGTCTCTCTCAATCTCTCTCACTATTCATGAAACCCACACGCACAAGCTTTATATAATAGCTTTCCCGCCCGACACTCCTAATTCAATTAGGAATAGAAGTCTTTGACTTGTTGTGCAATTGGTACACCTATTCCTATATGTAATAGGATTCCATGTGGGCTAGACTTCTAGGTGCCGTGCACCTCAACACATAAGGGTTTTTGTTTTGTTTTTTTTTTTTTTTTTTTTTGGACCCTTTGGTTTAACATTTTATGAACTTTTTTTTTTTTTTAATCGGCCCAGATTTCTCTTTAATTCTTAGTTGAAATGTGTGGAGTATTGACAATGATAGTGGTTGTTAAATTGTTTTATTTAATCTTTTTTTTTTTTTTTGTTTTTTTTACTTGTATTTTGGGTAAGTGAAAAGTGAAAATTCATGCCCCTGAGGGTGAGGGGATTTGAAATTTCAAACACACCCCTTCACCCAAAGTTCATTGGCATAATATCTGTTTAGTTAATGTAGTTGTAATAATTAATTATAATTGATGTTGTCATGAAATTTAAGAGACAAATAGAAAACTATTTGTTTGAAGTATTATAATTACTTAATTAGTAGTTTCTCCATACACAAAAAATAATAATTACTTAGTTAGTAAAAGGAAATTAATTTCGAGAGAAATGATGAATTAGGTTTTTTTTTTTTTTTTTTTTTTTTTTTTTTTTTTTTTTATGATGTTCGCAAGAAGAAAATAGGTAAAACAAATTTGAAACATCTCTTCAACATGGGTTAAGATCTTGTGAGTTGTGAACATGTAGAAAATCAGTATACTTCACGTAATCATATAAGAGAAAAACATAATAGAAAATCAGTATCTTTTGATCGCTATTTCTTTGTCTCTACTCATTTTGTATGCTTCGCATAATCATATAAGATATAATAAGATTTTATTTTTGTAGATTTTATCATTTAAAAAACATATGATGTCAAATGATATTTAATATATATATATATATATATATATATATATAAAGTGTTCAAATATCATTTCTCTAATTAAAATCTTTCAAATTCTATTATTCGCGCAAATGGTGTCTAAGAATCAATGACAGAGTCAAAAACTTGTCTGAAAAATCTAAATAAAAATTATGTAATTAATATTTAAAATCTTAAAAATTTTCTCAATTGAAATTTGGACGGAATATTCAATTAAAAGGCTATATCATCATCACATATATTAGGCTTCATCTGATATGGGACAATACACACGCACACAAGCTGATAGTTGGACAAACGATTAGGCTCGTAAAGACTGTTATTTCAATCAATAAGTAAACTAATTGGTGACGTAAAAAAAAAGTACCAAAGCATAACTTGCGAAGAAGAAGAAGAAAAGAAGGTAGCAAAGTAAGTGTCTATTGGAATTTGGAAGTGTAAGGTGTTTGAAATCAAGTGAAGTATCTCAATTGAGTTATGTACATGCAAGAACTAACCACCATTACAACATCCCCCAGGGACTCTTATTTCACTTCAGAATATTGCTATAAATGACTCAAAAAAACTCCTAGAAGCTTGCGGTCGGCAAATTGTGGCAAAAAATGAGTTGAACTTTACATGAAGAATCGCTAAAGAGAAAGAATCAAGTGAAAACATGCAGATCCAAGAACAAGAAGCAATTGGGTGGCATCTGCATCTGTCAGTTTATACCACTGAGTCAAGCATTATTATTATTATTATTATTAAAAGACGCAATAGTAGACCGGTTAATTACTCAAATTCTAGACATATATTTTGTCCACAATCACATCCAACTTTGTGGGTAGCCTTAAAACTTGTATTTTAAATAAAGTTGTATTTGCAAAAGTCAATAACTTTTCTCCCTAATGAATGAAAAATTGGAAGAATCTTTTAAAACTTTTGTTTTTAGTGAATGAAGTCACTTCAGGAGTGTTTGAATTTGACACGTCTTTTTCCTTTGTAAAGTAGAGGGCCATTTTATTTGTTCCAAAGCAATTTGATATATGCTTATATAGAACTTCCAAGTCTTCCATATATTTGGGTTTAACTAATCTTTAATTTTTTATTTTAAACATTTGGGTTTCATGGCCTCTGACCCCATGTGGATCTACCAACCCTTAAAATATTCTGATCCCATTGGGATAGTGGCATCCTTTTATTTTTATAATAAGATAGAAATCAACATAAAAGAGCACTCAAAAACTACTACATGGTCTATAAACACTTAAAAGAGCACTAAAAAAAAAAACTACTATATGGTTTATAAACACTTAAGTATGGATAAAAGAAATTATTAATTAGTGTCTTGATATGATGATAAAAAGTAATTATTATGAAACAAAAATCATAAATTAAAATTTTGTCTTATTAATAATTAAAAAGAATAAAACTTACCTCACCATAGACGACTAGACAAATTTGGCATACCATCCAAGACAGTAAGATTAGAACATTCAAATATCCTTTTATAATGGTATAATACTCTTAATAGTCTAGATTGTCCAGTCAATCTTATCTAGTTATTTATGTGATAAAGAACTTTAGATAATGACATTTTTTTTTTGTATAGTTCACGTACCATGATGGTTGGTAGCATAAATTATAGACATTGAATGTCAAACTTTTTTCTTTTTGTTATTTTTTAATGATCTTACAAGGAAAACTTTTATTTGTATGATTTTTTTATGGTAGCCTATAATCTTACAAGGAAAACTTTTCTGTAATTAGAAACTGTTAGGATAGTTAAGTACTAATGAAAGAGTAATTCTTAGGTATTTAACAAAGTATAGAGAATGATACTCCCTCCTCTCACATTCATGGTGGGGTCCACTCATTAAATTCATGGTGGGGTCTACCATGAATGTGAGAAGGAGGAGCACCATTTCTCCATACTTTGGGAATATCTAAGAATTTTCCCTCATGGAAAGCCTTTCTCAAAAAAAAAAAAAGTATTAATGGAAAGCAATGACACAAAGAACACAATATTACAAGGAAGGACTGTGTTTATTGCTGCAAATACACACTTGACACTGCCCAGAAACGTGACTTTAAGTCACGATTTTCAACTTAAAACTGTGACTTAAATTCATGTTTTTAATTATTTTGAGCAGTTATGTGAAACATGCTTTTAATTGTTTTGAGCAGTTGTGTGAAACAGGTTTTTACTACAAGGAAAACCTCGAATAAGTAGAAGGGAATATTACTAGGATTTGAAATAGATAGAACTCTGCTTCTAGTCATTATACTTCTTCTTTTAAAAAAAAAAATAAAGCCATTATATTACTTGAAGGAATTGCTAAGAAGCAAGAACATTATATTGTGCACAGTGAACTATGAGAGTGAGTGTGCGAGGGGTATTTCGGCAGAAAAAATAAAAGTTTTACTTTATTAATTTTTTTTTTTTTTTTTTTTTGCCCCGATATCCTTTCTATTTATTGTATCTTATTTTATCTCTCTTTTTTTCTTTTTTTCTTTTTTTTCTCCCAGTAAATAATTACCAGTCTTTGGTTTTATATTATTATATTTTCTCTTTTGTTCTTTTCTTCTTTATCTCCAAGTAAATAACTACCAGTCTTTTTCTTTCTCTTCACGTTAGTAACTACCGGTCTTCTCAATTTAATAGATAAGAAGAAGAAATCATTTTTGATTATTTATCAATACTGAATATCTTTTTATTGTATTTATGCACACCAATACAAGTGCATCACCATGATGAGTAGAAGATAAGGAGAATTAAATTAGAGCATGAGCAAGCCATCTTTTACTTTTATTTATTTCTTTATTTTCTATTATCCCAATATATTTGTTACCAAAACAATACAATGCCTACTAAGTAACTTAACAAATAATCACCCCTTTTCCTTTTTCCTTTTTTCTTTTTTACTATAAAATTTTGGAGAACATCAAAAATTAAAATATTTAATGAAAGTGTATGAGGGTCCAAGCTTGACACATGAACAACATTGACATGTGTGACTAATTATTAGGAATTTATGGAGTAAAGTGATATGGTACTCATTTCTTTCATTAAATGATACAAATTTCACCAATAAATTTAATGAAAATGATCTATTATCATGTGTGAGGAGAGAGTACCACCTCACTTGATTCTTGGAATACAAAATATCTAGTTGGTTACCTGTGCAATGCAAGAAAGTTTAACAAAATGTGATTTTTTATTTATTTATTATTATTATTTTGCCTAAATATGAAATTTCCAAATTGTGGTGTGTGTATTATGACATGTAAATTTGTGTGACCCCAAAACTTATGTAATAAAATATTACGAGGTCAATCAAAAATCAAATACTATCTTTTATATATTATAGATTATTATTGAGACAGTGAATGGAAGTTAGTAACGTATAGTTAGTGTACTTTATTTAAGGTGACTAATTTATTTAGTTTGAGTATACATATAAGCAATGATAATTTTCATAGAAAATTATTATGTGCTTTTAAAATATAATAACAATAACGTGGTAATCTTTTATCTCATGTGAATGATTAATTTCATCTAATTTTAATTAATAAGAGCAAATATCCTTTGAAAGAAGCGGTATAATTTAGTGTATTTTGAATCTTTGATATTAATAACTCAATTTTTATCATTGAATCTACCATTCACGGAAGGATTAACAAAAAAGAGCACCATATCACTATCCTTTTTAAAGTTGGTAATGTTTCTTTTTCAAGATATACTATGATAATCTTTGTGGTTCACATGGACCAGAAAAAGATGCCAATTGCAGTAATTGGACTTACACATGGATCTGAAAAAGACTAACGGACAGAATGGATGAGGGCCCACCTAGAAATTATCAAATAAGGGTTGCGTTAATGTGCCCCTTAACAACTTTTTTTTGGGGAAAAAAAAAATTGACAATTTTTTGTCTTTTTTACAATTTTATCTCATTATTTCTAATTTTATAAGCATTGTTTTTTTTTTTTTGACAATTTTTTTATCTTTTTTTGCACCTTGTTAACATTTTTCATAAAATATGTATCTACAACATTTCAAAATAAATTATATATAATAAATTTTTATTGATCCTTATATAAACTCTTTATTAACTTTACTTTTTTTTTTTTTTACACTAATTCCTTTCTACTACTAAGTCTTATAATGAAATTATTGTAAATATAGTATTATTTTTAGAAGGATTTTATTAGCATATGCCTTATGGATAAAAGTTTATTTTTAAAATAATTTATTTTGGACTTTTCGATTGCAGATGCTTTTCAGATTTCCTCGTCCCACAGTCTCCATCATGGGTTCAATCAGTCACATTTCAGCGGCTCTTTGATAATCTTAGGATTTGTCCTTTTGGACCGGTTACGAGTAGAGTAGGTTAGACCCCAATATGGCAATAAAGTCAGACCTTCTTTTTTGAAGAATAATTGTCAGACTTTTAAAACTGACTACTTTTCTTTTAATAGTCATATTTTTTAAGTTTAGCAAAAACAAAAAAGTCATTATTTTTAATACTTCATTCTCCACTGTTCTAGTTCCAGTCAGCATCATTCTTTAAAACTTGCATTATTATTATTATTTTTTTCCTGTTTATCGTCTCTAGTTTGAAAACAAAGTTTGAATGTTGTCAGCCGATTCTCATTATAAATACACCATATGGTCCTTCATAATTCTTCATCAACCATTTCTTAACCCTCTTTGATTCAATATGGTTCCATCTCTTTCTCCAAAAATGCTTCTCCTCCTAGCCATACTGGCACTTTGTCTTATGAACATGCCTGCTTCATATGAAGCTAGGAGGACACCCCATGGAGAAGAGCCAAATCTAATGAAGAAAAACCAGTTGCTAGGGTCATTGTTGGTGCAAGGCCAAGTCCCTCAAATATCTGTGCTCATGTCCAATCCTCCCAGCACTACTGGCGACACCCCTCCTTCATGGATCAGCCATAAGGCCTTTGCCAATGATCCTTTGCTACGCCGACAGCTACTCAAGGGTCCTGTCACGCCATCGTCTCCAAATCCGGGCACCCATGTCCCATCTTCAGCAAGCACTTTGGAGAGTAACAACCCTGCACCAATGCTAGGCTCACTGCAGAAGAGCCCTCCTCCTCCCCTTATGCCTTACAAAGGCACCTCCATCCCCTAGCACCAAGATGAATTTTGTTGAGTATGGATTATGTATGTACGTTTGTTTTGGTTTATCTTTGATTCTCAGATTATGCATGTGCTTCTGAGACTCTATGTATGTGTGTGTTCGAGTTTATCTTTGATTCTCTGAATCTCTGATGGTGGATATATACGTATGTGCTTTGAGACTATGTTGTATGTGTGGTATTTTCTTAGGCAAACTTTCTTTGGTGGTCTTTAATTTTTACTTTCCAGGCGGTTCGAGAATCTTATGTCTCTAATGGCCAAGCTGATGAAGAGCACATAGTACCAAAAAGTTAACCCACCAAGCCTCAGACTTACCATTAAATCCCAAAACCATTAGAGCACCGTCCCTCAGTAGAATAAACACCACAAACTATCAAACCATTTACCGCATAAAAGTTTTATGATAAAATCCATCAATAAATCGAAATCTAATAACAACACCAACCAAAAAATAATAAATAATTATAGTTAGGTAGAACAGGTTTACAAAAATCCTATAATTCCTAAGTTTACCATTATTATCACTTTTTCGCCTCCAACTATTATTATCACTTTTTTACTTATAGTTAACAATTTGCGACCAATATTTGTCAAAAGTTTTTTTTTTTTTTAAATGTCCCTTTCAATTTTATAAAAAAGTTTAGAATCACAAAATTTTTCACAACTTTTACTATAATCATGACTTAACAGTATAATTGACAAATAAAAAATAATAATTCCATATAAAAATTATGATTAACCAATCACAATCGTCTAATAGTTAGTTATATATGTGTGTATATATATATATATATATATAGAATTGATCCGGTTAATGTGTGCCCTTAGGACACACATTAAACTTTCTATTTTTTATAACATTTTCTCGCAAATTAAAAAAATTATCATTATTTATGTAATCTTAAACACACATCAGTAAAATTCATATAGAATAACTTGTGATGTTTCAAATAATTGCAACCACAGAAAGTCTTATCATTATTACAACTTTTGAGGAAGATCCATGTTGGTATCTGAGTGTGACAAAGTCAAGGAGTTTGGTGATAGAATATAAGAATATAATCATATAGGCAGGGTCTGGAAAGTTACGCACTGACTTGTCATTACGCCTTTAAAAGCAAATTCATGCCGGCTTGTCTTTAATGTTTGAATGCGACTAGAATTGATCGGTTGCACGTGCTAGCAAGGTACGTGTGGAAATAGACAAATTTTTTAACACATTGTAATTAAAAATATATAAAAAAAAAAAAAAAAAAAGTATAATACATTATAATATGTTCCACAGAGAACACATGCACCTTTTAGGCTTAGCTTGTCCCACAAACTTTATGATGGGTACCCCACACACATTCTTTATTTCTTCTAACTTTTAACAACCAAATTATTTTAAAACATCGGACAAACAAAGGTTGAGTTTGGATATAAAGATTTAAAATCAGGGGATTTAAAGAATAATTTTTTTTTGGTAAACTATTTAAAGAATAATTGATACTATACATTAGTTGATATGAATATAACAACACAAGATTATTTAAGTTGATTCAAAATTTTGTTCCAAAAAAAAAAAAAAACTTGTAAAGTTACAAATTTAACATTTTACTTTAATCATTATTTCAAATAAAATTTCATCAACAGACAAAATTTTACCCTCTCATTTAAATTAAAAAGTGAAATCCAAATCCTTCCTTTTTAATACTCTATCCAAAAGAATCATATGAGATTTCAAACGTTAATCATTCAGAAATTATTCATTGTTCAACAATTTTTTTATAAATATTTTATAAATGGGAAATGAGAGATTCAAAATAAAGGTATCTGTTGATAACACTAAGTGTGGGTTTGGATCGGCGTTTTCAAACCCACGTTTGCGTTTTCAGTCGATTTTTTTTTTTCTTGCATGTGAACAGTAACATCACATGTGAGCACTATGCAAGGAACAAAAGGCTATGTTCATGCACTATTTACGAGTTCCACAGCACTATTTACCCATTTAAAAATTATTTTGCTACAATGATTTCAGTTTTCAGTTTTAGCAAAAATAAGTTGTATCCAAACAGACTCTAAGAAAAGAAAATTGACCTAAAAATCATTGACACTTCCTTGTTTAACAATTAACAGAATAAAGCATAAAAAGGGGCAATAGAATTAATCATAACAAACTTTTTGAAACTTTATACAACGCACAACTCTAAAAAATACATAGGAGAATGAAAATTATAATCCATATTACAAGCATAGTACAAACAATTATAGAAAATGTGGAGAGAAGGTTTGCATGATGGAAGAAGCTATAAATGTCCAAAAGAGGGAGGATAACTTCGACAAGAAAACACTTCATCTTCTATTCCTATTTATGAAACCAAGAAGCTGGAGATACTTCAAAAGCACTTTCTACGGGGAGGAATTGGGACATCAAAAAATTACACTTGGTGGATTAGAGAGTGGTTTGCTCTCCACCGAAAAAGGGTGAATTGGGTGGCTGGATGTATAGTTTTTTCAATCAAATCCACTTAAGGGATGTAACTTTGGAGATCTAAAGTTGGAAAAGGATCATCTTTCCCCTTCTCTAATAGTGAAAATCAAGTTTTGTGGAGACCAACAAAGAGTGGGGCATTTGAGGGTCATTCTTGTTAAAATGCCCTCAGGAGCTCTACAAGCCACACTTTTCCATGGAAAAGCATATAGGGTGCTAGGACACCCACAAATAGTTACGTTTTTTGCATGGACAACAATGAAAAAAAATATTGACAATTGATAATTTCCGTAAGAGAGATTCATTGATAGTTGATAAGTGTTGAATGTACAAGAGGATCAGAAAATTAAATGAAGTAGAATGACCAAATACAGTAGTAAAAGTAGAAGTTTAGCTTTTCATTGAATCCAGTGACTCAACATAGGAGAAACTATATAAAATGCCAACATTACCATAGTACTAACAAGTATTGTTTACCCAAAAAAAAAAAAAAAAAAAAAAACAAAACAAAGACAAGTATTACAATATAATAAAATTTCTATTCCACACTTTCGTTTCAATTGAAAAGTAAGAAAAATTATCGCTTAGAAATAATTGGACTTCTTTTGTGAAAATTCACTGATTGTTTTATATTCTTTTATTATTATTATTATTATTATTATTATTATTATTATTGAATACGAAAACTTTATTTCACAGAAGAGGAACATATAGTCCATCTCCATCCAAAACTCCCAATGCAAAGAGTATGGAAGAGATGGGAGGTGTTCCTCTAACATTAGGATCACATGCCCAGAAAGTAGAAACAATTGGAAGATCTGTTACAAGTTCAGAGATATACTTCATTTGTACTAACGTCTCTGCTATAGGGGCAGCAACTGAAAATTTGGGTGTAAAACTGCAATGACAGCCATATGGGGAAAAAAAATTTGGGTAAAATGAGTACATAATATGCAAATTTAGTATGTAATAATAAGGAACTTCAAGAAAATTAAGTGAAAGCTACAATGAATCATCACCAACAAAGAAGAAAGTGATATCCCTCAATAATCTTGAACAAAACTCCAACCAACCCTACAGCAACAATGAAAATAATCAATGACAATAAGCAAAAACCAAAAAAAAATGTGTCGTCCCTTTAGAAACATTTTCTAAGAAATGACATCTGTGAATCATTTGTTTCAGGGCAAGCATTTTCCATTGACAAAAGCCCTGTGTAAAAGATATATATTTATATATAAAACAATGTTACTACTAGGATTACTGAAATAATTGGGTCGAGGAGAAACCAGTCCTACCTTGTCCAGTATGCTTCATCCTGATGTTCTTGTCAGCAAGCTTCTAGCCATAGACTGATTCTCTACCTCTTCCATTACCAAGTGCAAAACTACTTCCCTGGATCATGAAGTAGGGAATAATCCTGTGGAATGTGCTACCATTGTAATGAAGAGGTTTTCCACTCTTTCGAACAACTTTCTCCCCTGAAATAATTAAAAAGAAAGGAACCTATAAGATGAACTTTTAAGACCATTTTTTGTGATAAGGCCACAATCAAGATATTATTCAATCCAGAACAGTCAGCACTTTCCCTATAAATCTACAATTCCATTTACAATTTGTTGAGGAAAGAAGGGTGGCAATGGCGCATATATAGATGGTTGTATCTAGAGCATCTGTTAGGTACAAGAGGGTTATTGTTAAGATCAAACTTGTGGTTTAGGTGTTTCATTGTTTAAAGATTAGAGAAATAAACTTGATGAAAATCCTAGAGTAGGGTTTAGTTGTGAGATAATAGGAGAATGAGATAGAATAAGAAATTGTTGAAGTGATAGACAGAGATAGATAGGGAGATAATTGAATTGAGAGGGATTTAGGGAGAAAATTCTACGAGAGAATTATAGAGAATTCTATGGGAGAAAGATCCACGCAAATGCATCACAGTTCACTAAAGAGATTAGAGTTACAAGTTAAGTATTTATAAAAGAACTTGCTCCAATCCTATTGGTTGCTCATTTTCTAAATATGAATATGTTATATATGGTTATTCTCATATTTAACATATGTTAAATGAGCTCTAAATTGAAGAAGAAGCTAGACTAGGAAGCAATTGCTATTTACCACCACACACCCTTGGTGTGATAGTCACTTTACAAGTATAAATGCTTGTGAAGTGTGAGAGGTGGAAGGCAAGGGTCGGGGTTCAAGTCTCCAAGAGGGAGATTCACACACATATACACTTAGATTAGGTTAGAGTAGAATTTCTATCTTGTAAAAATAAAAAAAAATAAAAAAATGAAGCAATTGCTATTCAGACAATTTAACATGTGTTAAATGGACAGTAGTATAAGCAGTGTGCCAAATTATTCTCATGCTTCAAGGAAGCAATTGCTATTCAGGCTTTGTGCACATCATGGCTCCTTTATGAATCTTCTGTCTTTTCATCCCTACCTTGTGTTTGACTAATTTGGAAGAACTAGGTATATGAATTGCTTCATCTTTCTCACTAGTGTTAGTCAGCTCCATCTTTCTCTGGTCCTGACTTGTCATAATTCTGTTGCGATTCCTATTGCTCTTCTTTTGTCTTTCCTTCTACTGACTCTTCAGTGATTTTGCATTATTAGAGTGTTTGGCACTTTAAACTGCTCTTAAACCACCAACAATACCAAATGACAACTAATGCTCATTTGAGCTAGGGATAAGGGCATTGATTTTCTTCTCTCTCTTTCTTTCCCTTTGTTCTACTGAACCATTCTTCTCAGTTATAGAACCCATTGCTTTGTGTTTTCTCCGGCCTAAAAACAACAAAGCAAAATAAGCAAGTCCAACAGTAATGAGATGGAGATCTAAAGAAAGGATAGAACAAGATCTAAAGAAAGAACAAATCAGCATAAAAAATGTGATCAGTCGTACATGGATCCAGAAGCCTTTGTAAATGAATCTGCAAGCATCATTTCTGTATCACTAGCACCAGATTCTTTGGACTTGTTTTCCCATGGCGGTTCTATAGTAAGATACACAAAGATAGCATAATCTTCCAACATATATTTAATATGATTCTTCATCAAACCCACTTCAAATGAACTCCCACCAAAAGAAAAACCACTGCAGGAGGGACATCAGTTTCCCCATGTTTAAACTAATAATGCTTATTCATTATGGGGGAAAAGAAAGTCATTATGTGTCTTCAACTAGAGGATTTCATCTAATAAATGGATGGGGACACTATGAGACCAAATTGATGGTAGAGAACAGAGGAAAAGGGTAAAATAAGAGAAGAATGCAAGGATAACAATCAAATAACACAACAACAGCCTATAGCTGGTCTATGTCCCACCCCCAAAAAGAAATAGTTTTCAGCATTGGGGATGAATTCTGGTTTATGACACTTTTTACAAACACACAAGGATGCTAGTCCAGCACGTTGGAGATGAACTCTTGGGCAACATTAATACTTTGGCTTGGAGCATTTGGCACAATAGGAATGCAGCTCATACAGGCAGAGCTCGACAAACCTGCACTAGTATTATTTAGAAAGCAACGCTCCTCCTTGAAGAATTCCAGATTGCAAACCACAAGATCAAGCTACCCATAGTCCCACACCATGTCACTTGGTCTCCACCGAGCAATTCTTGGCACAAAATTAACACAGATGGTGCTGTCTTTAATCAGCTGCAGGCTACAAGTATCAGGGTTGTCACTCAAGATCATGAGGGCCACATTCTTGCAGCAATGAGTGAGAAGCTCTGGGTGCCACTCAGTCCGCTGGAAGTGGAAGCCAAAGCTATGGAGGAAGGCAATATATTTGCAATTGACATAGGGCTCCAGAAGGTCATTTTTTAATGTGATTCAGAACTGGTTTTTCGAGCTCTTAATGGTACATCTACTCCTCTGCTTGCTATCTCAAACATCATCTTAGCATGTCTCACACGGCAACAAGACTTCAGAGCAATACAGTTTTCACTTGTTAGACGCCAGGGGAATAGGCCAGCACACATTTTGGCTCAATATGCCAAAAATTTAGATTCGTTCGTAACTTAGATAGAGGAAACTCCAAACTTTATTAAGGCTGCTTCGGCCCAAGATGTATCACTTTTCTCTTCATTTTAATAAAGCTTTGACGTATTTCTTATAATAAATAAAAAAAAGGCTCAAAGCCAGACACCAAGCTTCGAACACTAGCTTGGGTTCATTTCATGCACAATGTCTCTGGCATGATTTAACCTCCTCCAGACTTCTAATCCCACTTAACTATCCCCCACCTCCATCTTCGTCATCCACCTAGTCGAACTCACGGGACGCATTTCTGCCATGCTAATTGTGCATGACACACACAGCAAATCTTCAGAGGGCTATCATAAGACATGCTGCAACATTACATTGCTGATGTTTTTCTCAAGATTATAAAATATTTGGAAAGCAAAATAAGCATGTGGGTTATTAATGCCATGTGTCAGTAATTTACCATTTAAAACAATGCCTCCATGGCAATGAACCTATGATGTATCTATATTTGCATCACCAACAATTTTCAGAAGAGATTACACGGTTCAAAAATATTTTATTCTGGTCAATAAATTTCAAACTTAGGGGCCTAAACAGAGCTGAAAGGTGTTCTCAACCAATTAATTGATCAAGTCCCTCTCTAAAATTAAAATAAATTATATTTAACAAAGAGCATAAACAGGAAATGAAAGAATCACTTCCAAAATGGCCTTCAGAAAACCCTTATAGTTCTCTGGAGTAACTGACTCAATTATTGCAAAACCTCACTTTTGTATCAAAATCTCCATTATTACAATGACCTATAAATAAAGATGCACTTGCATGTGTTGAAAATTTCCAACACCAAAACATTTTCATTATTATGTATATAAGGCAAATAAGTGCTTAATGTCAAATTTGCATGTGCCTTTGATCTAAAATGATTTCTGGGGATAATGACCATGGTAGAACTTCATACACGACATCAGACAAAAGACTGTGCAGGTCTTTGTCTTGTAAGCATGACACTAGTACTTTCAAAAAGCCCAAAACAGCCATTAAATATGCAATCTACTAGCATCAAAAGCAAAATCATACCAACACTCTGAATCAGGAGCAATTAAGAGAACACTCACTTTTATCAGTTCCACCACTTTGGTATGCAGCAAAGATAAAAGTGAGGGGACAAGATTAGGCGTTGACAGACAGATATCTACATCCTGATAAACCAATACTGACAAAGCAGACACTGTTCCACTCTTTAACTGAGAAGATGAGCCAGAAAGATAGCCCATTATCTAATTATTGTAAAATCATTAGATATTAATGATGAAAGCAGCTTTGGAACTGGTGATGCATCAAAGGATCAAGTAATTAAAGGTACCATTAGTATCAAATCAGATGTCGAAGTACAATCATTTAGATACTTACCATGCTAAATCAGTTTGTGATAAGGTGCATCAGAAATAGCTGATGAGTCTTTCAAGCTGGCACTTATCTTAAGGAGTATATCATAAGAAGCTTTCCTGAATTCTTTATTGCCGTACATAAAAAAAAAAAAAAAAAAAACACATTTCTAATGCAGCAGTCTCTCTTATCATGGAATTAGTACTTTTTTTCATAGGTAGATAGAGGGGGAGGAGGAGGTGGGGCTCAAACCACAAAATGGGGCACCACAAAGGATGCCATTACCACTAGGTTATCACTTGAACCCTGATTTTTTTTTTTTTTTTTTTTTATATATATTAGTAATAAAAATGTTATTCGAATATTAAAAAAGAGAGTCACCCAAGTATACATGACGAATACAACTGGGGATCAATACAATCAAGAACACAAATTACAGGCATCCAACAAACCATAAATCGAAGAGATAGAATGGCCTTCTACAATAGGCATCCAATCTAATAGAGTTTTAAAAAATAAATATTTTAGATTGATTACTGTCCTTTCAAAATCCTCAAAACACCGGTTGTTTCGCTTCAGTTTAATACCAAATAAAAATTATAAAATGCATCTAGTAACTATTTAACTTAAGTAATAATGACACAAGAAGCTTCAAATGACTCAAGTACTAAGCTTACTTCAAAAGGTTGACAACGGAAATGCAAAGTAATACATCAAGAAGAAAGACCGAGTTGGACCACAGCCCCCCACCACAACATACACCCAGAAGAAAATCACGAAAGCATAAAAAGGGAGGAGGAAATATTGGCATACAGAAACTAAAAATCATATAATCTATTTTCCCATGTTGCAAGATAGTAAAGCTCTTAAGGACCTCTCCATAATTTCAGATGATTTGCTTACTATACAAACTGTCATGTATCCTCATTATTCAGGGAAAATATTATTTGAGTGCATTGACTTCCTAACTGGAGATCATAATTGATTTCAGATGAATATTCAATTTAGCGGAAGAAGACTTCACGTGGATAGATAAATCTACTTCAAATGCTACTTTAGTGGCAGCTAGGCTTCTACTATCAGTATGTGGGCCAAATCACAATCCACCAATAGTAGGGTAATGGCAGTGAACAGCGATTATCTGATTAAGAGTTTTAAGCTCCAAGGTTTTTGGCAAAAAAAAAAAAAAAAAAAAAAAATTAAAGGATAGAACTGAGTGACTTGTATGGGATAAAGACCTCATTATTCACATTTACACAAGATCAGGCCTAAAATTCAGGCAGAGCATCAAAGATGTACTCTTAAGAATCTAGTAGGCTTGAGAGAATCAAAAAGACCAAACAAAAGTTGTATAGGACAGTTACAACATCATACTTCTACAAAAAATAGCTCTTACCTCCTTTAATGTGAGTATAATTCTCATTGAGTATAAGAAAGGCCTTTGTATTCTCCTCCTCCAAGCTCATCTGCACAAGCATACAAAGGTTTAACAAAAATTCAGCGAAAGAAATTTAACAACCTTTTTTAATACTGTACAAAGAAGGCTGCCGCTTCACATATAGGGCTGAAAGAATAAATGTTTGTAGGGAACCAACTGACTACAATTAACATACAAGCACAGGTGCCAAGCTCTGAATTGCAAGTTGAATAGCATGAAAAATGAATAAAATCTCACATATCACAGATGCAAAACAAAGAGTTCAGGTGCCAATATTGATGAAGTGAAATTTGCATGCACTACTTGTAACTAACATTGACTAATTGACCATGATACATGAATTAACCCAAATCTGAGTTTCCCATTTGCGTTACAAGTTCCCAACACGTGCATTTAATCATCAAGAAGCTGCTGTGGGATGACGGAAGTAAGAGGAGAAGGCAGGATAAATCGGCATTGAAAGCCTTAAAGTGCCATTCAGCAGTTGACCTTCCGTACCAAAATGTCGAGGTCAGAACCTCCCAGTTTTGCCGAATTTTGAGTCCCTCTGTTTCTCAATGCGGCAATAATGTGGGTTCCGGTTTAAGGTTTTTTCAGTTTCCTTCCCTATTGTGGCTTTTGAAATTATGTCAAATGTTTAAATGACAAAATGATTCATTGAGCAGACATAGCAGGATATTCACTTCAATCATGATCCGGTGAAGTGCTTACCTCCTGATGCAAGCTGTTTAAGATAAATGTTGCTGGTTTGAGATGGTCAACTTTGAAGTGTCTTAAACTTAGTTAATATTAGTCCAAATCTTAGAATATATTAATAAAATTTACCCCGACATACCAAAAGTTAAATAAATAATATTTAAATATTAGTAAAAATTCTCTTAATTTCGTCAGTCTTAGACTTCAAAATATATTGAATGGGACCATGGAGATAAAAGATAATGCATTTGCATTTCAAGAGGTAGCCAAAACTTCCAGCCTTTGCCTTTTGGGCTCAACATTAGCCTATCTACACGCAATTTGAAAATTTGGCATTCCATAGGAAACACTAAAATAGGAAAGTTCTACTATCATTGATAATTTTCTCTATAATCCAGTTAATCTGATATGATAAGAGAATTAGAGAGTGATTACTTAACCATTCAATGATTGAGGACAATTTCCTCCGCCATTGGATCAAGTCTACTAGGTAAAATTAAAAAGTTTAGATTTTCTTTTTCTCAACCATTGGATGGTAATGCGCATTTGCACCCATTCAGTGGAATTTTGTTGTGTCATGAAGAAGGTTAAACATGAGAGAGTTTTCATATTAAAAAAAAAAAAAAATGTGAGAGAGTCTTTAAAAAAAAAAATTGTGTGCATTCTTGGTAGAAGTTATATTACTAATGAGAGTGTCCTTAATAATATGCATTGACAATTTTTCTCAAAATAATAATAATGAGAGTGAAAAGTACACGTTAATTTATGGCCATTCAACCAATTCCATGTTATTTTTTTTGTTAAAAAAAAATTAAAAAAATTTAAAAAATAAAAAAATAAAAATAAAAAACAACAACAACAACAACAACAACGTTGAACGCAGAAGGAGAGAGTGTGGTATTTACTATGACTATGGGCTTTCCCACATGTGGCCTGGGCCCGACACAAGAGTATTTTAAACTTTGAATTTAGGCCTACCTGCCCCATTTATTAATGAGACTCAAACTCAAGCATTTATGATGAAGAATCCAAGCTCATACCACCCTACTATGAGCTTTCGGTGGTTTGTTTAAAATTATCTGCACATGCAATTGTGGGGATCCTTTTATGTTGTGTTTATAACCAATTCTGGCAAAATACGTTCTAGTGCATAATATTCCAACAAAATTATTTTTTTTAGAATGCAAAAATGGTTGAATTTAAGATATCATCCTACTAAAAATTAATTAGTATCTTAGTCTGATGATAAGGAACAACTAACATATTTTAAAACTCTTTTATATATATATATATATATATATATATATATTAGTTAAAGTACACATGGTTTTGATCATAAACACATAAAACATATAATTTGATTGAGAAACAATTAGCTAAATGAATTAATATTGCACACATTTCAAAATTTCATCTAGTTTCATAATTCTACATTCTTAATTCTATATATTTGTAATTAAAAATATTGCTTTAATCCACAAGGAGCATTTTAAACTACATGAATACATGTAATGGAAATCTATTTTATGCACTTTCATACCCATGTAAATTCATATTTAAAAACCATTATGAAATAGATAAACCCAAAGCTCAAATAGTATTTCAAAATATAAAATATATAAACATGGATAAAGTTTAAACAATCAATTAGTATAAGGAACCAATTGAAAAAAAAAAAGTCAATTACTAAAGGAATCAATTACTAAAGGGATTATTTCTAGTGAGAGTCCAATTGAAAAAAAAAAAATCAAAACACTCACAAATTAAATACATAAAATAACCAAAATCCAAAATTCAATTACATAGAAAAGATTTCAAAATTTGAGAATTTAAAAAAAAAAAAAAAAAAAAAATCACAAACTTACCTAAAGTAGAACTAAGAACTTAAATGAGTGTCTTTGTTTTTCTTTTTTATAATAAATTTCCTTTGATGTAAGACCCATGCATGCAAATTCTTAAAAAAATAACAAAAAGTAAGATTAATTTATTAAATCAAAGCTATAATATACATATACATATATATTGGATCAAAATTATCATATACAAATATATATTCGGTTGTTAATTACACAATTTCAAATTCTAATAATCATATTGTAGCTCCAAATTTACATATATTATAAAATAATTAAAATGGAAAATAGAAAACGCCACCATATACAAACCCGCATGAAAAAGTACTAGATTGAATATATATAAAAATCCATAAAACAATTTAAAACATAGTTAAGTAAAAGCTTCAGTTGAAAATAATAAACAATTAAAATATCTTGACAATTAAAAAAAAAAAAAAAAAAAAAAAAGTTGTTGAGCTAAACAAAGCTAATAATAAAATTATTTTTCAGCATTAAATTCCATAATAACCTGAACAGTCCCTTTTGAGGCAATGAACATGAACATAATGTAATTCTTAGTGTGATGAGCTAAAGAAAGAGATTTGCTTCCTTGCCTACCAATGAAGATGTGTAACAATTTTCAGTTGCTGAAAAAGGCCTCTCAATATTATGAGTACTCTGAGAACATAAAAATATCAAAAAGAGCAGTTTGAGAAGCATTCTAAAAAAAGAGAGCATATGGAAAGAAGAAGCATGGTTTTCAATGGCTGCCTATAAAATTGATTCATAATTTTAATAATGAAAAGAATATAAATCACAAAATAGGGAGAGAGCCATAGTATTAAAGAATATGTGTATATAATGTTATGGTTAACTGTAGTTTTTAGATGGAAGGATTAACATTGACAATCTGTTGTGATAGAAATTGCCATGAAATAGATATCAATATATTAAAGGAAGCTAACATGATATCATCATATACTATATAATAAAAGTTGGTTTTAGATAATGTGGTTGGGCCAAGTGACTTCATCATATTGCAAAAAAAAAAAATTTAGATTTTAAAAATATATATAATTTTTCTTCTCCTATAATATATATGTTTTAAAAAGAAAACATTTCTATAAAAATAAAAAAATAAAAATAAAAAGTGTAATGCATCTTAAATTGCAGCAATGTAGTGTAATATAATTCTTCTTATTTTTTTTAATTACTATATTACACATATTTTTCTACAAGATGTAATCATACAAATCTACCCACTCACACCATGAAAACAATGCAAGAGTTTCTCAAAAAAAAAAATAAAAACAAAACAAAACAATGCAAGAGTATCCATGCACAAGAGGAATTATGGATAGACCTACAATTCTTTAAAAACATTAGGAGTGAAGAGTTGGAGTCCTTTCAATCAAACTTCTATATGATGTGTCTAATACCTATATAATATAGTTGTGACCTTGAATGATATAATAAACTTCAATCACGATGCTAGGTGAGTAATTAAATCTTCAACGATGCTAATGGATGTGTGATTTTTTCTTTTCTTTTCAAGTTAGATTTTTTTTTTTTTTTTTTTTAAGTGCATTATGGGTTTTTCCAGTGAAGAAAAGGGAGAAAGAAGAAAACTTGAAGGGTGAAGAAAGATGAGAAGAAGAAGAAAAAGAAAGAGAATTCACCAAGAGAGAGAGAGAGAGAGAGAGAAATAATAAAAATGGGTTTTTTTTTAATATCATGTGGATTGTTTGACTGGGTTGTTGAAATAATAATAATAATAAAATATATAAAATGATTATTTAAAGAAAAGATGGTGTATAATAGATAAACTAATGTGAGAGTTTTAGAAAAGTGGCTTTGTAACATAAAGAAAGTGGGCTCTTATAGTAAAATAGACAGAAAATTTTGCACATACTAATACAGTTGCTCTTATGGGCCTTATTTGCTAGAATTCTTGGAATTTTTGGGGCTTTTTATATGTAAAAGATAGATCTGGGCTCATTGGTGCTAAACATTCTTGTTCTTTGAAAAACTTCCAACCTATATCTAACATTGGAATTCTCTTACCGTGGGTACTTTGGATTCATATGTTCTATACCTTTGAAATTTCATAATGTTCATAACCCTAGCCTTTTGATTTATTTTATGTTATGTTTTTTAATTAAAATGTGTTTTTAACGACAAATATGGAGAGGTGATTTACGGAAGCCTAATAGAGCTAAGCTCAAGTGGATAAAATATCAACTTTAAATTACGTATAAACAACTTATGCTCCATTTGTTTCGAAGTAAAATATTTACAAATGTAAAATATTTTACAAGTAAAAAATTTTACAATAAAATATTTTCAGTAAAACATTTTCAAGTGTTTGAATTGTCCTAAACTCTTGAAAATCCAAGAACAAATTAGCCACCACCAACCACCATGCAAGCATAGACCAACACTGGATGTAAGCACAAACCACCACCAACGGTACCAAATCCAGATTAGGAAGAAGGATAATGAAAAAAAAAAAAAGGCCATCATTATTGCTGCCACCAAAACCCAATGCTTCTAATCACCGCAATAGCCACCCACACCACCACAACAACGAGAAGAAGAAGAAAAATCCAAGATCAATGATAAACCTAGCCCAATCAGCCACCATCAACACCGGAACCCAACACCAACGCACCACCATTAAACCGATGAACCATCGATCACCCAACACTATACCTAGCCACCAAACTCAAAACTAAACCCAGCAACGCCATAACCAGCCACCAAAACCCAACACCGGAACCCACCTAACAAACTCAAAACTCAAAACTAAACCCAACAATGCCATACCCAGCCACCAAAACCCAAAACCAAACCCACTACCAACGACCCACCTATCCAAATCTGAGAGATACGACCTAAAAGAAATGGACTGCCGGAGAGATCAACGCCGACCGCCTCATCACTCACCGAGGGAGTCCCAATGGACTGCCGAAGAGAAAAGAAGAGAGAGGACGGAGAACTTGAGAGTAAGAAGGGATAGTAGTTGTGGAAGAGGGAGAGCAAAAATTGAGAGGGACTGAGGACTGAGGAAGTTGAAGAATCGGGTTAGATGTAGAGAGATCAACGCCGACCGCCTCATCACTCACCGCAGGGGAGTCCCAATGGACTGCCGAAGAGAAAAGAAGAGAGAGGACGGAGAACTTGAGAGTAAGAAGGGATAGTAGTTGTGGAAGAGGGAGAGCAAAAATTGAGAGGGACTGAGGACTGAGGAAGTTGAAGAATCGGGTTAGATGTAGGAGAGCAAATGTAAAATATTTTACCAAAAGTTTAAGTGTAAAATATTTTACACAAATTTGCCTTAGTTGATTTAGTTAACCAAAAATATTTTACTTTTGACTAAATATTTTACTATAAAACAAACACTGTAAAATAGGAAAATATTTTACATCGAAACAAACAGAGCGTTAAATTCGAGACAAACCACTAGTGAATAATTTGTAATTAACCCCAAAAAATAATATTTATTAAATTTTATTGGTGCACTGCATAGATTACTGACTACTTGACTATTTAAACTAATAAGCAGCTTCTCTTCCCAAGAACGTAGCTGCTTCACTCCACTAAGTGAACCAGAAGTGAATGATGTGAATCTGTGTCCCCATGTGTAACCTTGATACCATAATATTACTACAATTATTTTTCGAATATAAAAGGGCGTGAAAGAAAACCAATGGAAATTTTTTTGAAGAGCTAAAAATTTTTATCGTTTTAATTTTCCTCTTTTGATGAAATCACTTACCATTCTTTGAAATATGTATTACAAACAGGGTCCAATATTTTCGACCCCAAGACCAATGAACTTCTACAAACAAAATTTACTAATTGTCTATAAAAATATGCAAGTCTCACTATGACGCCGCCGGAAACCAATTTTTGGTATTGTGGGCTGTGACCAGATTATTCAATACTAAAAATTTCAACAGTATGATAGCAGGACCTAGATTGTGCATTATGTTTATTATTATTATTATTATTATTATTATTATTATTATGATGTTTCAACAGTTGGAGGATCGGAGGAATTTGAATCTTGAATGTTTATGGTAAAAACACTAAGAGATGTCAATCAGTTGAGTTACAATGCTCTTTACGTGCTTTATTTTTATTTGTTTTGAAGAAAAATGTTCTAATCTTTGTAATTTTGTATTAACGATAAAGTCATGAATACAACAAAGAATCACAACTTTTTTATAATATTCCTAAATTAACTTACTACCTCATGTATGGGCTTATCACAGATTCACAATATAAAATTTAAGAATTCTTTTGTGGATTATATATGAGCTAGTATGCTAATTTGAAAATGTGTAAAATTGTAGTGTTTATATATATATATAAATTATATTAAAAGGAAAAGATATAAAAGACAAACAACCAAATCCAATGCCGCTTTTACCTTTATTCCCTTTTCTTGTCCCATATACATGTTGGTCCTTGGAAGCATTAGCAAGAATTGTTATTGTTAGTCACGCAATTTCTTATTTTTTAGTGTTAAAAAAAAATCATATTTATTATACATAGATATTATTTGGGAATCTATATACATATATATATATATATATAATATGTGAAGTTAAGAAAAAATCTAATTAAATTCTAAATTGGAGTCTAATTTTGCGTTATGTGTTTGTGTGTCAAGTGAATTATTAGGTGTAAAAATTAAAGAGTCTAAATTATATTAGATTTTAAATTGAATATCAAAATCTCTCTCTCTCTCTCTCTCTCTCTCTCTCTCTCTCTCTCTCTCTCTATATATATATATATAATAAGTGAAATTGAAAGAAAATTCAATTAAATTCTAAATTGGAGTCTAATTTTGCGTCATGTATTTGTGTCACAAGTGAATTATTAGGTGCAAAAATTAGAGAATCTAAAATTTAATTAGATTTTAAATGGAATATTAATTTGAGTCCAATCTTGCGCAATGTGTCCCATCTAATTTTTTAATTTTTGTGGCAAGTGAATTATATAGTGTAAAAACCAAAAAGTCTAGATTCAATTAGATTATGAATTTATATATATATATATATATATATATATATATATATATATATATATGTATAATGAGAAATCATTACATATTTTGGAAATTCGTGGCTTAAAAAATGTGTAAGTTGTAATTCTTACGCCAAGTTTAATTTGAATATATATAATTGTGATTGTTTTTAAATGTATCCGTGTATATGCACGGAATTACACACTAATATTTAATAATTGATACAGTTTAGAGTGCCTATAATTCAACTGCGTGTATCACAGAGGTATTGAACATTCTTTTTTAAAGAAACAATGGAGGGAATGAACACAGATCACGGAACTTCAACCTCTCTCTCTCTCTCTCTCTCTCTCTCTCTCTCTCTCTCTCTCTCTCTCTCTCTCTCTCTATATATATATATATATATATATATATATATATCTGACTCATATCTATGGTTCTACATGAAACTGCTATACCCACCTCATTAATTCCATCGAGTAAGAGAGAAAATCTTGCATGTTAGTTAAACCTTGAAAAAAAAACACACACACACACATATATATATACACCAAATACGGTGCATACAGCACATTGAGATACCTATTGGTTGGCCTCTCAAAATTAGCTAGAATCACCGAAAGTGTGATAATGGTCACAACATTTAAAATTTTCCGATCTCCGGTTGGCCTCTCATTGGATTTACATCTTGTAATTATTGTCCGATATAAAAGTTTGAAAAGTTTTTTATTATTTTTATTATTATTATTATTATTGATGATGCTGAAATCATCGATTAGAATGATTGTTCGGAAGGAAAGTTGTCCATAGCCAACAAGATTCTGAAAAGGTAAATGAAGAATGGAAGAATTGTGGGTCACCGTGTGTGGTGCCGCCACAAAGCCTCCGATGGTAAAGCCGAAATGGCTAGAAGAGAAAAGAAGATTCAATATTAGAATATGAGAGAGTATTAGCTAGAGTTTCAAGTACCTTCTTAGGTCTTGAGGCGTTGGTATATATATGTGCTTGTTTCTTCCTTCTAGCCGTTCTTTGGTGCTTAATGGTGGTTTCAATGTGGTATTTATAACACCCTGTGAGGTGTTAACGATAAGATCTTTGTCTCTCCAACATGACAGAGACTCATTATTGTCATGTAACGCGTCATCATTGATTGTGGGTGAATGGCCTCATCTTTCGTCCTGGCGGGTACCATGAGATGGATGAAGATTGATGTTGCTCTCATCCACCTGTCTTTTCTATGGATGAGGATATAACCGGGACTATCACCGCCCCCTATTCCGAGGTTATCCAACTTTGGGACGATCATAGGAATATGGGCATTTTTATTTTTTGGTGCAGTTGTGCCACTTAGGGTTACACTCCCCACATTAATTGCTCGGTGGTGGCGTGGCATGCATCATGGCTACATGTCATATTCTAACTGGCTGAAGGGTCTCATTTCCGATAAAACCTTTCAGCTTTCCCGCACTTTTCGAGGCAAATATTTTTAACCCTTGCCTTTCTCCTCCCATTTCTTCACAGCAACTCCTTCCTCCTTTATGCGTTTGCTCTTTGTCTTTTCAGTTTCTTCCTCCTCTCAAGTACGCCCTTTTTTATGTCTTTTTTCCTTTTGGAGTTTTACTGCTTTCCTTTCTTTGTGCTCCTATTTCCTTTTTAGAGTTGTTGCTCCCCTTAATGGTTGATTATTCTGAAATTAGCACACTTCTCCCTCTACTACCTTTTTTTTGCTCGTTTAGAGGCGCTATTAGATTCCTCTAGTGACCAATTAGGTGCATTTTCAGATTGCTCTAATGACCAATGCCTACTGATTGGGGATTTTGTTCTAGGTGATAGTAGCCTTGGTTTGGTGTTGGGTAATCTGTACCCATTGTTGCGCCATTCTTTAGCTTGGTTTGAGTCTGTGCGTGGGGTTTTAAGAAGGGAAAGTATGGGGTCTAAGGTTAGATCGAGTGACTTAGAGATTAGTTTGTCATCTAGTGCTGGCACGGTTGGGACCGAGACGGATACAGCTACCTCTGTGCCTTCTTCTGTACCTTCATCCTCTTGCCTTTCCGTTTCTGCTACACCCCGAACCTTTCATGCCCTTAAAGAAGGGTGTTCTTTGAAAGTAGACACTTTTAGTAGGTTCGGGGATAGGTTCCAGTTCCATGGAGAGACCAAGGTTCGTCTCCTAGGAAGGGTGAAAAGGCCTATGCCTTCGCTCATGGTGAGGTTTGTTTTTATGAGGCTGCATTCTTGTGCGACCTCAGATTTCCTATCCACCCATTCATAATGGAGCTTCTCCACCACTTGAACATAGCTTTGGGGCAGCTTATACCGAATTTTTGGAGAATCTTCATAAGCTGTATGGTGATTTAGACGACCATAGCCAATGGGGATATGATCACACTTAATGAGTTTGTGCCCTGGGATAAAAAGTCTCATCTGGTCATCAACCTCCCATCGTCCTTCTGTTATTGGAAGTCTAGGTATTTCTTCGTGTCGGGTGATGGTTAGGAGACCCTTTCTGATAGCTTTTGGGGGGACGTCCCTAAGCTACTACGTTGGTAGGAGACCCCTCAATTTGGTGCATCTGCCTCCCATGATATGTTTTTCTTTTTCAATCTACTATTTGTATTAATCGTCCATTTTAACCTTGCGTATTCTTCTAGTTTGTAGTGAAAAAGTGTCTTAAGCTTAAGAGCAAGTTCGAGAAGTGTGTTCAAGAGGTCATTAAACGCTAGTACTATTGAAGATTTTGACAAGCTGGTTGATCCATGAACTTTGGCTCATAACTGTTTGGGACCAGAGCCTTCTCACTATGTCCTCCATGCAATTCAACAAGAAGAGAGGAAGCATGAGTTATCTTGATATTGGAAAATGGATTGTCTTTTCTTCCTTTCGCCTTCTTTTTCTGATTTTGACTTTGTTTTTCCTTTCCACAGAGATGACAACCAAGTTTAACCAAGAGTTGTATGCCAAAATCAAGACAAAGAAGAACAAGCCCCTCTCCATGATCGATCGTATGGAGGTTAAGGGTTATGGAGAAGAAGAAAGAGAAGGAAGTGACAGAAAAAGGCTTGTCCACTCCTACCATGGATGAAGGGCGCGCTGCTTCTCCAAGTGTCTCCATCGAGGAGGTCATTCCCCATACCAAGAAGCGCAAGACTGGAGATAAGGGGAAGGAGAAAGTAGGGGCCAAACATTAGAGCGAATGCTGGGATGGCCGTGGCTCGGGCAAAAGAGGTTGTGACGGCCGAGAAGCTCAAGGAGTTCTTTGGTGTGCCCTCCCATGAGATGGTGAACCGCCATGTGCATAAGCTCGTCCAGGTAGCTTTTCATCTTTCTTGTTGCTTCTTCTTTCTTTTGTCCTTTAGTGTAGATTGTTTTAGCCAATTTTTTTTTTTTTTTTTTTTTTTGTGATTGTAATTGTTAGGTGTTGGGGGAGACAATACACATCACTTCCCAAAGACTGATGAACGAGGAGAAACCTGTGGTGGCCACTTCTAAGGCGGAAGCGCTGAGACCCAAGCTACGGCACGAAAAGGGATCTGAAAACAGCCATGGACGTCAACAACACATCTAAAGAAAAGATCCAGGCCTTAACTAGCTTTACTACCTATTTTTCTTTTTTCTTTTTCCTTTTTTTGGGTGCCTTGCATGTTTTAGGGCTATTGAACACTTTACACTCTTTGGATGCCTTACATGTTTTAGGGCTATTGAACAATTTATAACCTTTCTCTACATATATGGGTGTTTATTTCCTTCGTATGATTTGTGAATGGTTTATATTGCTTGTCTTGCTTTTCTTTGTTGGGGCATGTTCTTCGTCCTTCTTGGGACTTAGAGAAAAAAAAATTTGTTGGAACATGCTCTTCGTCCTTTTTAGGACTCAGAAATTATTTACATCCTTTTGTGGACAATGTACATCCACTTAGGGAATCTTCAAAATGATTCACATCCTTTTGAGGAATTTTATCGTTTTAACTTGGTTTACGACGATCTACATCCATTAGAGGAATCTTGTCGTCTTTTCTTTGTATGGACGATGTACATCCATTTGAGGAATCTTACCGTCTCTTTTTTTATTTTTGGGCGATGTACATCCATTTAAGGAATCTTATCATCTTCTTTTTTTGTGAACGATGTACATCCATTTAAGGAATCTTATCGTCTTCTTTTTTGTAGACGATGTACATCTATTTAAGGAATCTCATCATCTTAACTTGGTAGAGAATTTTCATATCCCGTTGGTGATTTAGTTCGGACATAAAGGGAAAAGTTAGGCAGAATGTGTTAAACACTGGATAATGAGTTTGTTGATCTTCTTAAAAAAAAAAAAAAAAAAAAAAACATTATGTCTCACTGGTTGCTTACAAACGGGCTATAGTTTCTACTTGTAATACCTTTTCGGATGTTTAACATTTCATGGACGAGGCAACTTGTTCCCATCCAGGTCTTCTAGGTGATAACTTCCACGTCGAGAGTAGTGGATGACTTTATATGGTCCTTCCCATGTTGGCCCTAATTTGCCTTGTGCTAGATCCTTCGTTGTAGGTGTCACTTTTCGCAGGACAAGGTCTCCGATGTTGAACATTTTGAGCTTTACCCTTTGGTTATAGTACTTGGCCATCTTCTGCTGGTACTTGGCCATTCTCTAAAAGGCTTGGTCTTTAACTTCGTCCAAACAATCCAGGTTCAGCTTCAATTGGTTGTCATTACTACGTTCATCAAAGAACTCCTTCCTAAGGCTTGTGAGCCTTATTTCGACTAGGATGATTGCCTCTGTGCCATATGTCGGGTTGAAGGGCGTCTCTCCTGTTGGGTTTCTTACTTTAGTTCAGTAAGCCCAAAAAACAATTGGTAATTCCTCGTGCCATGCTCCCTTTGCCCCCACTAATTGGGCCTTGATGATCTTGAGCAATGTTCGATTCGTTACTTCAGTCTATCCATTGGCTTGAGGATGTCCCAGGGATGAATATTTGTTTTTGATGCCAAGGCTTGAACAAAACTATCTAAATCTTTGATCACAAACCGATGACCATTATCCAAGATGATCATCTGTGGGATCCCAAACCTACATACAATATTTTTCCATACAAAACTTCATACCTTTGCTTCTATGATCATGACTAGTACTTCTGCCTCCACCCACTTCGTAAAGTAATCGATAGCGATGAGTAAGAACTTTACTTGCTTCTTTCCTTATGGCAAAGGCCTCATAATGTCAATTCCCCATTATACAAATGGCCAAGGCGAAGAGATGGTCATCATCTTCTCTCTTGGGACTCGCTAGATGTTCCCATACCTTTGGCAACTATCACATTTCTTGACAAAATTTGCTACATCTTGTTGCATTGTGGGCCAAAAAAGTAGCTTACTCTCATTATATTTCTTATGAAGGACTTTCCTCCCATGTGATCGCCACAAATGCCCCCGTGAACCTCTTCTAGAATATACTTGGCTTCTTCTTCTTCAACATACCTCAAGTAAGGTTGTGAGAATCCTCTTTTGTAAAGCTCGTCATTCAGCACCGTGAACCGAGCAGCCCGTTTTTGGATCTTCTTGGCTTTATCGGGATTTGGTGGTAATCGTCCATCCTTAAGATAGGATAGGATTGGGCTGTCCATCTTGCGTAGGTGTGCATCGAGAAAGTCTGAAATTCTTTGATGCTGGAAGAGTTTTGTTCTTCCAATTTCCAATTAGCCACATTTGCTTGTTTATCTGTTGACGTACTCCTGGCCACCTCGTCAGCTTCCGCATTTTGATCTCATGGGACCTGAGCGAATTCTACCCGATCAAAGTTGCTTACCAATTGGTTCGTCAACTTGAGGTATCTCTGCATCCTTGTCTCCTTTGCTTCAAAATCTCTCTTGACTTGTCCTATGATGAGTCAGAATTGCTCCTTAACAAAGCATTTTTAGCTCTAAGCGCTTGGGCTGTCCTTAGCCCCGTCAAGATAGCCTCATACTTTACTTCGTTGTTGGTTACAGGAAATTTAAGTTGAACTCCATATTTCAAAATGTCCCTCTCAGGGGAAATGATGACAACGCTCATTCTGCCTCTCTTTTGCGTGGATGACCCATCCGTATGGATTGTCCAAAGTTCTTCCTAGTTGTCTTTATGTTCGGGGAGGTGAATTCGCTATGAAATGTCAAAGCACCTGGGCTTTTATGGCCATTCGGGGTCGATATTCTATATCGAATCGATTAAGCTCGACGGCCCACTGTACCATTCGTCTAGTGGCCTCGGGTTTATTCATTACTTTCTTACTGGCCTGGTCCGTCGTTTCTATGATTGAGTTAGCCTGAAAGTATGGACGAAACTTTCTGGAGGCCACTATTAGAGCGAAGGTGATCTTCTCTATTCGCAAGTATCGTGGCTTGACACCTTGGAAGGTCTAGGCGATGTAATACACGGATGCTATATCTTATATTCTTCCCTAATCAAGGCTGCGCTCACCGCGGTTATAGACATGGCCAAGTATAGGAACATGTCTTCTCCCTCTTTGGACGGACTCGGGAGTGGGGTTTTGCTCAGGTAACGCTTTAGCTCCTGGAATATTGCTTCAAACTCGTTCATCCGGATGAAAGCCTATTTCAAGGTCTTAAAGAAAGGAAGACATTTGTTTATTGCTTTAGAGACGAACCTGTTGAGGGCTGCCACCCTTCCCCTTAGAGATAACACTTCTTTGATCGTCTTTAGGGAGGACATCTCGAGGATGACTCTCACCTTTTCTCGGATTTGCTTCTATTCCTATTTGTGATACCATGAAGCCAAGGAATTTTCCAGAGGAGACTCCAAAGGCACATTTGGCCGAGTTCAGCTTCATACTATATTGCCCGAGTGTGTTGAATGTCTCCTTGAGATCGTCTAGATGATTCTCCTCTTCTTTACTCTTAACAAGCATGTCGTCCACATATACTTCTACGTTCCTCCCAATCTGCTTGCTGAACATCTAGTTTACCAATCCCTGGTACATGGCTCCCATATTCTTCAAACCAAAAGGCATAATCCTGTAGCAATAGACACCTTGGCTAGTGATGAAAGCGGTCTTCTCTTGATCCTCCTCTGCCATTTGTATTCGGTTGTATTCGAAGAAGGCGTCCATAAATGTAAGAAGCTTGTGCCCGATTGTCGAGTCAACAAGCTGGTCAATCTTGGGCAAAGGGAAGTTGTCATTTGGGCAAGCACTATTCAAATCCGTGAAATCGACACACATTCTCCATTTCTCGTTTGTCTTTTGTAATGTAACGACATTGGCCAACCACTCGGGATAGTATACTTCTTTGATGAAGTTAGCGACAAGTAGTTTATTCACTTTGTCCATGACTACATTGTTCCGTTCAAGAGCGAAAATTCTTCTTCTCTCTTGGACAAGTTTCTTCTCAAGATCCACATTTAAGCGGTGTTGAATGATGTCTACTGGTATTCCAAGCATCTTCATGACTCCAAGTGCATATGTCCAGGTTACTCCTCAGAAAGTTGATGATTTCTTTCTTTGTCCGGAGGTTCAAACCATCCTTACTTAGGTCGTCTTTGTTGGATCTCCCTCGATCAACTTAATCATCTCTAGTTTCTCAACAATTTCCGACATCTTTTTTTCAATTATCCATGTATGGTTTTCTTTTTACACTAAGACGGCCTGATAACATTCTCATACCAAAGATCCGATTTCCTCTTTTTTCCTCGATTCCCTATTCTGTTGGGAACTTCACCTTCGAGCAATATATGGAAGTGGCTGCTTTCCAACGATTGAGGATAGGCCTTCCTATGGTCACGTTATAGGACGAAGGTGAGCCTACTACTAAGAAGTTTTGTTTATTGGTTACCTAGAGGGAGTATAAGCCAACCGTGACCATCGGTGTTACTATTCCCTGGGGATACATCTGGTCTCCACTTTAAACCGACGAGGAGGATTCGAATGGACAAAATATTTTTGGGTCTACTTTTAGTTTCTGGAAGGCGGAGAGGTAAATGATATCAATCGAGCTCTCATTGTCTACTAAAACCCTTATGGTATTGAATCCTTCAATCATGAGCATAATGACCAAAGAGTCATCATGAGGTTGTTTCATCCCTTTGTCATCTTCTTCGGAGAATAGCATATCTTGGTCCGTCCATCTTTGCTTTAGAGGTAGCATGCTATGAACGTTGTTCACTTGTCTCTGGTATGACTTCTTGAAGGACTTGAATGACCCCCACAGAGATGATCCCCCTGTGATGGTCTTTGTCTCCCCTATGGCACTTTGTTGATTAAGGGGCATGTGATCTTTTTCCCTTTGAGGGACTTCGTGTTGACCCTTGTTATCATCCCTGGATTTGCTGGAATCTCCCTTCTTCACGAACTTCTACAACTTCCCTTTTCGTATAAACTCTTCTATCTACTCCTTCAGTCCCCGCAATCCATTGTGTAATGCTCGTGATCTTTGTGGAAATGGCGCTTTTTTCTTGTCACGCACATTGGGTGATGAGTGTAATGGCCTAGGCCATTTGAGGTAGTGTTCGTCTTTAATTTGCACCAAAATCTAGTCAATGGACATAACTAAAGGAGTGAACTTTCTTGTCGAGAGTTTTTGTCATCTCTTCGTCTGTTCCCTTCAACATTTTGGCGATCCGCCCGATCCTTTTTCGTCCTCTTCAGTCATCTTCCTTCTCTTTCTTCTTTTCCTTGGGCTTCTCTACCCCTTCTATTACTGCCAAGCGTCCCCATTCATTCATATACTTCTGGGCCTTCAAGAGTATTTCCACCATCATCTTAAGGGGATTCTTCCCTAGGGAGACCATGAACTCCCTGGACTTCAATCCAGCGTTGAAGGTTGTCACCTGTACTTTATCATCTGCTTCGTCTTCCTCTAAAGTTTCTCAAGTAAAATGCGTTACATAAGATCTCAAGGTGAGCAAATGGTCTACCGACCTTTTTAGGTGCTGCTTGTCGACGAAGTGACGGAGGAAGGAACTGCCTAGCTACTCAAAGTTATCAATGGATGATGTTGGTAGTTTAGTGAACCACTCCCTAGTCGCTCCTTTGAGAGTAGTAGGGAAAGAATGACATAGTATCTCGTTAGGGGACTACTGGAGACCCAAAGTCATCTTGAAAGTGTTGAGATGATCCAAGGCATCTTTCAATTCGTCAAATAGCTCGAGTTGCGATAAACGAAACTTTGAGGGTACCGAGCATTCTAGGACCGCCATGGTGGAAGGTGAATCTGTCCTTCTAACCATTTTATCCAAACTCCGGTCTGTTTTTCTCCTTGATCGTATTCTTCAACTTGTCCATCTCTTTTCTCATTTCTTTAAGAAGGTCCGAGCTCTCCCCTTTTGGAGTACCTAGTCATCTTTTCTCTGATTTGTCTCCGTCATCGTCTCTCGGTTGGTCTCAAGCAATTGTCTTCTTGTTGTAGTCGCAATCTCATCTCTTGGTTCTGTCTCGGTAAGCTCCTTCATGGTGGCTACTACGCGCGTCAAATTTGCAAAGCTAATGATGCAGGATCTTGGTTAATGTTGGATTCCATCTAGACTTGTGAGTTGAGTGGAACTGCGTGCTTTCGAACTTAGGTGCAAAGAAAGTCATCCCCACAAACAATGCCAAACCGATGATGCAAAAATTGTTAGTCAAAATGATCATCCGGAGGGAAAGCCGTCCCACAGCCCAACAAGATTACGAAAAGGTAAATGAAGAATGGAAGAAGTGTGGGTCATCGGTGTGGTGTCCGCCACAAAGCCTTCGATGGTAAAGTCAGAATGGCTAGAAGAGAAAAGAAGATTTAGTATTAGAATATGAGAGAGTATTAGTTAGAGTTTCAGTACCTTCTTAGGTCTTGGGGCACTGGTATATATATGTGCTTGTTTCTTCCTTCTAGCTATTGGTGGTGCTTTAATGGTGGCTTCAATGTGGTATCTGTAACACCCCCGTGGGGTTTTAATGATAAGATCTTTGTCTCTCCAACAAGACGGAGACTCATTATTGTCATGTAACACTTCATCATTGATTGTGGGTGAATGGCCTCCTCTTTGTCTGGCGGATACCATGAGATGGATGAAGATTGATGTTGCTCTCGCCCATTGTCTTTTCTATGGACGAGAATATAACCGGGATTATCAATTATTATTATTATTATTATTATTATTATTATTATTACTTTTTAATATGGATGTTTAAAAAAGTAATAAAAATTAATTTTTAACTTTTTTTTTTTTTGGCGTTGTTAATTTTTAACTTTTTAATCTGATCGATTGATTCACTTTATGCTACTAGATGATTTGACAAATTCTCTCATTCATTATTTGCCTAATTTTCCTACTTTAGCATCTGTCTTAGAGACACATTACTATTACTACTTATTCAAATTTCCACGAATCACATCACTATCTTAATCCAGTAAAACGTTCGGATCCGGCTAGACTGATCTTTAGACGAAACGAAATCTCTCTTTTTCTCTTTTACTGGATGCTGTCACATGAGACATGACCCACTGCACCCACTCTCTCGACATTCGATCAAAATTAAAGCATGGAAACAATAAGATGTTACATCTTCTTTTACTTTCATTTCTTCCTTGGAGATAAACTAACAAAGCTTTAATTTTCAATATGGTTTACGTACCTAAACTATTGAAAATTTTGTCTTTTGTTTATATGTTATTAAAAATATTTTACTTTCTGTCCTTGAACTTTAAAAATATCCATAAACTATCGGAAAAGGGTGGTTTCTTCCATGCATGCACTTGCATGTAGCTTCTCAAGGTGCTTATGGACAAATTAATTAGTAATTACTTGATTAGAGCCTTGTTAAAGTCTACCGTGTTCCATATGGATGGTGTCCATGCTTTGCACTTAATTAAATGATGAGTACGGGTGTAATTTGATGGTAAGAGTTCTCATATCGTTTCAAATAATTATTTGCAAAAGTTGAGTGGTTTCACTACTGACATTTCAATAAATATATTACGTCCACGATAATATATATATATATAACCCCATAAACGGCTTAGTAATACATTTGGCAATACCCTTTGCCACATATTACCGTCAAATGACGCGGACTTGATGAGTCACATGGAAATCTTTTTTTTATTTTTTTATTCAGCAAATAAATAAATTGAATGGTGAGTGTAAATTTCGGTGGGTCACAGACAGGGCCGGCTGAAGTTATAGGCCACTTAGGCAGTGGCCTAAGGCCCCCACTGATAAAGAGGCCCCAAATAGTAATAATATATTATATAATATTATATAATATCCCATAAAAAAATTGTATAGTTTGAAAAAAAATTGTCTTAATCTTGAATATTTTCTCACACATGAAACTTATTCTAATATTGATGGCTTAGATTTATTTTCAAAACTAAAAGTTTTAAAAGAAGTTTTGCAAATAAATGAAAACTCTCCAATTAATGTACTAAATTATATAAAGAAGCTAAAATCTTTTCCAAATGCATGTATTGCTTTCAGAATATTACTAACTATACCTTTCTCTGATTACTTCCGCATAAATAAGTTTTTCAAAATTAAAATTAATAAAATCCTATTTAAGATCAACTATGTCACAAGAAAGATTAAATGGATTAGCCATATTACCAATTGAAAAGGAAATGTTAGCGGAACTTGAATGCAAAAATTTAATTAGTAATTTTTCCTCTCAAAAAGCAAGAAAAATAAATTTTAATTGAAAAAAATATATAAATTAAAAATTAAATATAATAAAAAGCCTCATTTAAAGATTTTGCCTAGAGCCCCAAATTCATTAAGCCGGCCCTGGTCACAGATAGAGTGATAAAGGAAGTTGCATTAGTTAAGTATTGGATAGCATGACATTTCCTGGCAGTCTTCTTCTTTTCTTTTTCACCTTTTGCTTTGTCGTTTTTCATTGGAGTTCCCTCGTTGTTGAACTTGAAAGCATTGTTTCCTATTTTTCGTACAGATATTGCGTGGGGATAATATTTAGTAATAGTATAATTAGTATTCACTACCGCACGGCTCCAGGCTTATTCCTATAAGCCTGATGTGACTACCGAGTATCGCGGAGGAGTGAACACCTCATCACTGAACTTTCAATAAAATAAAAAGAAAAGAAGAGAGAAGAGGGCGTGCATTGGTGCACTCTCATCATGAGATCTAAACTTTTGATGTTCCGAATGAAAGATTTAGGGGTTATTTAGATGAAAAAAAATACTCACTCATTACTCATCACTTATCATTCTATAACTCATTTCTTATCACTTAATAATGATGAAGTATCTCCTCAGACTTTTTGGCACCCAAAACCCAATTATGTTTTCAATCTAAAAAGCTAAAAAAATTGGGACCCACACACTCTGACCTCACCAATGCACCTGAACTCCTACCCGGCCCTATTAACTCCACTCACACCAAATTGCACTTTACCATCAACACCAACAATTTCCTCTCACAGCCTCAACACCAACAAGCGTCACCCACCTATGTTGGATGATCTCACTGTGCTTGTCACCCACCTGTGTTGGATGATCTCACCGTGCTCGGGGTTATGGTCAAGGTCTCGCAGTGGTTGTCACCGATCTGAGTTGTGGCTACCTTTGGGTTGGATGATCTCGTTGGCTTGGTAGGCGTGATCGAGTCAAGGATGAAGAATGAAGAAGGCAGATTGGAGAAGAAAGGTGAGAGAGATGCTTTTGGGTGATTTTGCTCTATTGCTTTTTTGTGTGAAGGGGAGGGCACTGTGCTTAGCCGTTGGGTGGAGTGTTGGTGTGGAAAAATGTATGAATTGGATTTGACAAGTCTCTACCATGGGCCCTGTGTTGTGATGAAAATTACCAAAATGCCACCGTTACTAAGTTTTCATAACTCAAAAACACCTAAAACTTGTTTCTTGTTTCCATTACTCATTTCTCAATTTGGTAAGAATTGAGTAATGGAAACAAAACTTGAAAACAAATTCAAACAAGCTTTCTCTCTATGGGTCCCACCATTTTTGAGTGATGAGTGATAAAAACACCAAAATCCAAACAGCCCCTTAATCACTACCTATCTCGTTAATCCCATATATCATCATTGATCAATACCCACCTCTTTATTTATTTTATTGAACAAAATTGAAGATACCCACCTCTTTAATTATGAACATAGCTTAAGATGCATTCCCCCAAAAAAAAAAAAAAAAAAAAAAAAGAAGAAGAAGAAGAAGCTAAAGATGCAAGTAGTATTTTATAAATCAAAAGATCTATAGTAAGAAGTGTTTATAAAATTAACTTATAAACAAATCGGAAAACTCTATAAACAAACCAAACAACTTCACTTGAACACAAACCCATGTCAATCTAAGTCCATTTTAAGCATTTTTAGACAAATCGAGGTCGACTCTTCACTTTCTCTCTCATGGCGGTGGCGAACACTCCACCGGAGCCTCCATGGTAACGATGACGGCAACATCAGCTTGGGGTTGGGGTTGATTTGGACTTTTAGAATCGGATTTTTGTTGGGTTTTCATTTTTAGTTGATTTTGAGTTGGATCCGTGGCGGTAGCAAGGCGGATGCGATGCGCGACAACAAGGTAGAGCGATGATAGCAACGGCGGTAGATCCGACTAATTTCCATTGGGTTTTTCATGTGGGTTCTTTGGTGGGTTTGGCTTGATTTTGAGTTGGGCTTTGTGATGGTTTGGTTTGCTTTGATGTTGATTTTGGGTCAATTTTGTGGTGGATTATAAACCGCTGAAATGGGTTGCGGTGGTAATGGTTGAGTTGTACCAAGTTGGTGGTTGGATATTTGTCTTCTTTTTCTTTGCTGAGTTGCTGTGGCCATTGGGAAAGAGAGGGAACCCAAATGGTGAGAGAGAAAAAAATAAATAAATAAATAAATAAACTATTGTTATACAAAGCTACAATAACCATGCATATTTGCATTGTTAATGTAGCAAATGTGTAAATATGCACATTTTTACACCCAATGATGTGGGTAGTTTTGGAGGAAAATTGTGCAAATTTTGACACTTTTTGTATTTTAGAGAGATTAGTGTGGATGCTCTAAGGATAATATCGATTTAGGTAAAAGAACAAGTGATAGAGAGAGAAACAACAACGGCTTCTTGTGCGTGCTGCGGTACCTATCTCAATGAAAATTTGTTCTAAATTCACTCTAATTGTCTTTGTACTGTCTTTATTGCCGTTGGTGTAATTGGTAATTAAGTACTTAAGTTTGAGTGAGAGTTGAGAAAAGTGGGGACTAATAAAGAGGCTCCTCGTATTGCCTTTAGTAATGTACAAAGAATGAGAAAAAGAGATACATTGGGAGAGGGGTGATGGATTGCTTCAAAGAAAGGAAGAAAGAAAGAAATAAGCTTACTATAAACTTTATCTTTCATTTTATTTACTTCTATTTTTATTATTGAAGTGATTTTTAATTATTTTACAGAAAAAGGGAAAGAGGGATACTAATTTGGTTTGGATTTGGAAGAGGGTTGGGATTGGTATGAAATTTCGCAATGTTCATAACCCTAGTTTTTTGATCCCTATGTTGTTATGTTTTCAAATTAAAATGTGTTCTTTAACTGAAAATAGATAGGTGGGTTATAGAAGCCTAATAGAGTTAAACTCAAGTGGACAAAATGTCAACTTTTAAACCATAGGTAAGCAATTTATATTAATTCGGGTCAAATCACAGTGGGTAATCTGTAATTTACCCTTAATTTTTTGTCTATTTTATTTTTTGTTGGTATAAATATGAAAATTGATAATTATAGTAGTTATTCATATTTAATAGGTATTTACTATAATTGTAGTTGTATATAAACTAGTAAAAAATAAAAATAAAAAAACTTGTTATTCTATCATTTACAGAAAATCTAATAAGCCAAGAGTATAATGTAAGGTTTAAATATATAATAGAATTTAAATCTAATTAAAAAATTTTCAAACTAGCTTATAGCCCTTACATATACATATGTACAATTAAGAACAATTATATATTAAAAATTTTACTTTTTTTCTCAAAAATATTACACACATATAAATATGATATTTCTATCTAATAGAAGTATAATAAATTTCATATAAATATAATTGATACAAAATTAGAATATAATTTAAATGACACTTGGTATGAAAAATGAAGTGCATGCATGCATTTGGTACTTGACATCAAATTATATGGAAATTAGAAGGTCATTAGGTACAAAATTATCCCTCTTAGACCTAATATTGCAATATCTCAATCTGCATTTTATTTATTTTATGAAGGAGGGGATGCTGTTTAAAATGAAAAGAAATTTTTGTCTCCAAATACTTTAATTCTTAAATATAATAATTTTGATTTCTATACTTTTTCAGTACCCTTGGTACCTTATGTAGATCAGATTGTGAGTATAATCGGTGCTGAGTAGACCAATGGTAGAAAATAGTTAACATTAGAATGTTTTCGATTTTCTATTCTTTGCATAGAAAATGGTTTTCATAAAAATTTACATTGAACCAAACATGACCTATTGATAGACTAGTTTCTCGTTTGGTCGGGCTGAATATAACATGCCATAAGAGTTGGCAAAGTCTTGCATTAAAAGTTGGTGGACTCAATAGTTCCTCTAGGCAATAATTGGAGTGAATTCCTCTTCTTGTGTTACTTAATTAAACTCTATGTTAGTGCTATGTGTAGCTTCTCCATACTTTTTTTTTTTTTTTTTTTTTGACAAACAAGTTACGCAAATCTTTTTGAGTATATGACTACTCCTTCAAGTATATGTAGTCTTCTCATCTTACACCTACCAGATTTTTGTAGGGAGGAATCTCGTGGCCCATGAGGGTGGCTTTAAAATGTTGACGAGAGGTTTTCAATCCAAGATCTCATAAATATCTTAAGTCCTAACTTAGCAGCTTTTAGATACTTGGTTTGATTAAAAAGGTGTCTCTTGTCCACTGTAAATTTGATTTATAGCAGTAAAAATTTCCTTTATAAGCAACCAAATGCTCCCCATATTCTTTATCAAAAATCTTAGAACCATGCATCTTTGCTTCTAAATATGCTACCATCTCTTTTTCTAAAAATGCTTCTCCTCCTAGCCATAGCGGTACTTATGAACATGCCTACAGCATATGAGGCTAGCAGGCTTCCAGAGAAAAATAAGTTGCTAGGGCTACTGCAAATGCATGGCTTCCATGTAACTCCAATATCTGTGATCATGTCCAATCCTCCCACCCACCCCAGCGACACTCCTCCTTCAAAGACCAGCCAAAAGGCCTTCACCAATGATCACGTTGAACACAAACAACTTTTTAAGGGTCCTATCACGCCATCCGCTCTAAACCCCGGCACCTATATCCCATCTCCACTGCAGAACAGTCTTCCTCCTACCCCTATGCCTTAAGAAGGAACCTCCATCCCCTAGTCCCAATGAATATATATATGGGTGTGTCTTCCTTCTTATCTTTGTCAATAAGAATTTTGTTGGCTCAACAAATTGTTGTATGGAATATATATGTATACCTTTGATAATGTGAATTTTTCTCTGATTCTCAGCTGATGGATATGTATATGCTTTGAAATTATATGTTTGTATTGTTGGTTTAGAGAAATGGTTATTCTTTGGAGTTGGTTTAGATAAGCTTTTGGAAAAATATATTAATTTTTGGTTGTGTTGCTGCTGCAGTGCACAGTAATTGGAAATGCTGATAAGTGATAATTCACCATGAGAATATTATTCAGTTTTGCTTAATTACACAGGCAGCAATACAAATCACATATTTATAGGCTCCTTTAGACAATTCTAGAGTCATTCTAGATAACTGATCAGACTCTTAAACTGCATCTAGACATAGAATAGGCTCAGATTCAACAAAGTTCAAGAAAGTGCATTACATATGCATGGTTAGCCGCATAACCCATCACATGTCAGTGAAGAAAACACCCAGCGGTTCAACAATCATCTCTCTGTTTCTAAAGAGACAAGCCGTGGCCAACAAGTCAAACATACAAAATGGTGCTCTAACAGGCACGTTGCAAATGGTTACACAATTCGCATTATAAATAAACCAGATGCTCTCTCATATTGTTCATCATCAAAATTTATGAACCCTCTTTTCCTAATATGCTACCATCTGTTTCACTAAAAATGCTTCTCCTATCCACAGTGGCGCTTTTTCTTATGAGCATATATGCCTAATGCATATGAGGCTAGGAGAATCCTCCATGGAGAAGAACAAAATCTGATGACGAAAAACAAGTGGTTGTTAGGGTCACGGCAAGTGCAAGGCCAAGTCTCTCAAATATCTGTGCCCAATCCTCCAACTGTCGGCGACACCCTCCTTCAACTTTCAGCCCAAAGGCCTTTGCCGGTGATCACATTAAGGTCTTTTCTTCACCGGGCAGAGAAGCAGCGGAATGCAATAGCCTCCTCATGTTCAGGTGCCTCCATCTGCCCCCAATCTAGGCATCCAGATTCCCGGTTCAACATTGAGAGGAAGGAAGAATCCTCCACATAGTTGCATGGGACTTGTTATGTCCCTCCGCCCAATCATCCAGGCACTCATATCCCAGCTTCAACAACTAAAGAGTCACAATAATACTCTCTTGGGAATATACACAAATTTTCAAAACTGTGAGATACAAAGGCAATCATATGATACAAGAAATTATCAACAATTTGCATAATTTTATGGAGTTTAAGTGATTTCATCATTTTTATTTTTAAAACAACACATCAAACCCTAACCTAAAATATATATATATAAGAATTTTGTTACTTAGTTGAATTAATATTTTGTATGGATTACATATTTACGTTTTTGATTATATTAGTTTGCGTTTATCTTGAATTTTTAGCTGTTGGGTCTATGTGCTTTGAGATTGTATGCGGCGCATCACCGATCACAATGTCAGTGAAAGAAACACCAAAAGATCGATTACCTAAGAATCTAAGAAACAACTAAAAGAAGAGAAATAAAAACAACAGAGAATTTTTGTTTGTCTTTCAACATGGCAAGTTGTAAATGATGGGAAAAAATTATAAATTCATGTGGGTCTACAATTCCACCACTCACAAGTCTTCATGTGAATAAATTGTAACAAAGTTATGAAAATAGTTGGGGTACTAGACTTGCTCCTCTCCAGGTGATTTAAGAATCTTCTTTTTATATTCCTAAAGTGGCAAGCTGTGACACAGCGTCCCAAAAAATCTACCAACCAAAATCCTACAAGTAAAAAATATTACATATAAGTTGAACTCAAATCATGTCTTCAACTCTTGATTTCAGTTCAAAAATATGGGTGTGTAAAAATATGTATGTAACTTTAACAAATAATACACAAATTCAACTACCGAGCCTTAGAGTTTCCAACTTTCCATTCCATTCTAACGCCTTGAAAACCTTTCCATCAATAAATCAATTAGTATGAATTAACCAAACTATTGTTCCATCATTAAATCAATCAGTATGAATTTACCAAACAATTTCAATTAAAATAGAAACTGAAAATTTTCATAAATACATATCCACAACAAAACCATAAAACCCATATGCAACTCAAATTTAATTAAACAGAACAAATTCTATTATTAAAAGAGTAATGATATAGATAAAAAATATTTTACAATATTTTTAACAATAATTGAGTTAATATATACGCTTTTACCTAATCAAATTTGCACTCATTGCCGACGTCATTCAATTACTCACTACTAATAATATACGTCATCCGGATATGAAATTTATTATCAATTGTTTTTATTATCATTTTTTTTTTTTTTTTTTTTGTGTTTATGGACTTTCGCCTATTAAAAATTTGGCATAAATGCACTTTTGGTCCCTATATTTTGACCCAATTTCTATTTTGGTCTCTACTTTTTTATTTTTACCACATTTAGTCCCTATTTAGAAAAGCGCCATCCATTTTAGTCCTTTCCGTCAATGCCCTAATAGCAAAATCCTAGGTGGCTGATGAACTATTAAAATAAAATAAAAAAATTATTTTACTATTAAAAAATGCCACGTCAGCCTCTAAATTAAAAAATTAATTTATTAATTTTAGCTAAATAAAAAAAATTAAAACAAATTATTTAAAAAAGAAATTAAATTTAAAAAAATTATTTACATTATGTTCTTCCCGGTCATCATGAAGAACATGTTCATGTTCTTCATAAAATAATATGTTTGGTTGCCAAGGAAATTAAAAAATCAAGAACATACCAACATGGAACACGTAAAATCAAAGCACATAGATCTACAAAATATAAAGACCTTCAAAGATTCAAAACACAAAGAACATAAACCCAAACCCAACCATCAATCTCCAGCAAACCCAGAACATCACATGAAAAGTCAAACCCTTTGTACAAATATCAAACCTAGAAACTAACCCATAAATTTCAAACCCAGAAAAATTTGAGAAACTAACCCACAAATTCAAGAAACCAAGAAACAAACCCACAAATTTCAAACCCAAAAAATTCAAGAAACCAACCTACAAACCAAAAAACCTAGAAACAAACCCACAAATCTCCACCGCAATCTCCACCACAAATCTTCCACCCATCTCCACCACCGAGCTCGGTTCTACCACCGAGCTAAGAGATTGAGAGATGAAAGAGAGAGACCCACCCACTGATTTGAGAGAGAAACCCACCAATCTAATAGAGACTCACGATCATTAGAGAGAGACACCAATCTGAGAGAGAAGGACTTGGGTTTCGGCATAGAGAGAGAGAGAGAGAGAGTTTCACCGGGGAATTTGGTTTTCAGCTGAGAGATTAAAGAGAGTTTTGAGAGTTTGGCCAAGTAGTTTTGAGAGTTTTGTTTTTAAGTTTAATTAATTTAGTTTCTTTTTTAAATAATTTTTTAACTTTTTTTTATTTAGTCGAAATTAATAATTTTTTTTTAATTTAGAGCATGATGTGGCATTTTAATAGCAAAATAAAATTTTTTATTATTATTTTCATAGTTCCGTCTGTCACCTAGATTTTGTTGTTAGGACACTGACGAAAAAAAGTAAAATGGATGGCGTTTTTCTAAATAGAAACTAGGTATGGTAAAAAAAAAAGTAAGGACTAAAATAAAAATCAGGTCAAAATATAAAGACTAAAAGTGATTTCATACCTAAAAATTTTAGGATGATCCTGAGGTTAGGTATCTGAGTGTGTCCAAGGACCAGGGATCGGGGATAGAATATATAATCATATATATGTTTATTTACATGGGTACGTAGGGTCAGAGAGAATGCTACGAGCTGCGCCTTTTAAAAGCTGATTCCTTTTGGGTGCACGTGCATGGAACCAAAGTCGAGCCCACTTGATTTCAAAGCTCTCCAATGAGCTTGTAAAAGAGAGTCTGATCTTAGCAACAAAGCCTCTGGTAAATCCTCCTAGTTCAACTTTGGGAATCGTGTGCCACTAGGAGGAGTATGAGAGTTCGTGCTTCTATGTTTTAAAGTTGTGTTCGTGTTTAGCAAAAAAATAGTTGTGTTCGTGTTTTATGGAAGAGAGTGAGAAAAGAGTGCTGTCTGGGAACAAAAAGAAAAAGATGGTGTGGAAGAGTGAGCGCTGTGAAAATTAAAATAAGGTAAAATATGTGTATAACAGTGAAAGTCATTGATTTTATGCACACTTGTATCAAAACTGACCAAATCTGTAAACCCACCAAGCCTGGAGTTGGGGAGAGTTGGGGCGTTAGGTTCGGTTTGGGTTGATTAGTAAATCTAAAAGATATTATGTGAATTATAATAATTTATTAAAAATTATTTAATAAAATATAAAACAAAAAATCAATGAAATTTCAATATTTTTGCAACAAAAATTTATTTGATGAGAATTAGATCAAACACCCAAAATACAAGAATTATATATATAATATAATATAAATGAAAGAAAATTTCAACGATAGCCACAAACAAAACTAAAATACTTTAAATAATCACACCATATCGTTACGCTGATCAAAATGGAATGTCAAAAATAAATAAATAAATAAAAACATTCGTATCAAAGAATTTGTACAACTGATCAAATTCAACAATTCCAACTTTGCTTTATCAGAGAATCAGAACCTTAAAAATAAAAGAGAGAAATCTTACACGCTTTGAAGAGGGGGACACGAAAGTGAAAAAACCTAGAGATCAAGGAGGTGGGACATCAAATCAATGATTGAAGAGATGAGCAATGATGAATGTGACCATCTTTTTTGGTAGGTTCCGGTCAGTCGATTAAGTGTGTATAGATTTTTTACACATCCTTCAAATTTCAAGTTAGGCATAAACTTGAGAAGATATAATAATTAATTTTATAACTGTAGATTTATTCAAAATTTGTTTAATGGTTTTTTTCTTCAAGGAGAAATAATTTTTCACATATATCTATGTGTTCTTGTGTGTGATTAATATCTTGTTTTGGTAATTTTCACAATAATAATTTTAGGTGATTGATTTTGTTGGCCTTTGATCATGATGCATAAAGTTATTTTTCAGTAGAAGGAAAAAATCAAGTCCCTAAGCCCGAGAGATCTAAATCCATGAGGCTCTCTTGCAGTATTGGAAAAAAAAGTGTTTTTTTAACGCACAATTCATTTGATTTGTTAGACTAGACAGGTGGCAAAAATTTAAAGTGAGAATCTAAGGAATAGTATCCAAGATAATGTATTAAGTTTTGCCTTATCGTGAATACATAAAGTTACCAAATGTAGTACTTTGTTTTAAAGCTCTTTAGTACTGATCCATATTTATATAACAACGTTCTCGGTAAGGAGTAGTCTTCGACTCTCTCTCTTGTGTGGTTTGTTTCCCTTCTTTTGTGAAGGAGGTTGTGGTCCCTCTAGTATCGTAGATACTAGGAGGGTTTGTCTCTTGTGTAGTAGACTGAGGGAAGTTTGTATTTTGGTGGGGCAGTAGTCTCAGAATGGAGGAATTAACTAATAGGTGGCGGAGTCTCTCGCTAACAAAGGAGGAAGAAGTAAAAATGGATCTGACTAAGGAAAAAAGGTAATCGGCGTAGTTTTGGCTGCGAAATTTTTTACTCGGAGAAACGTCAACGTTGAGGCGGTGGCTAAGACATTCATACCATTATGGCGTAGTAGAGGGAGTTTTGAGGTTTGTGAGGGCATTGACAATGTCCTCTTGTTCGACTTTGAGTTGGAAGCGGATGCGGAAAAGGTTATGCGGGGACAACCTTGGGCGTTTGACAGACATTTGGTGGTGGTGAAGCGGTGCGATAGGTCAGTCCCGGTCCAAGAGATAGAGTTTACGACGACAACTTTCTGGATTCAAATCCATAACTTGCCATTTCATTTGTTAACGGTGGAAGCGGCGATGAGTATTGGCGAGACTATTGGAAGAGTTTTAAGGCCAAAGGATTCGGGCGAGATGAAGGGTGGGAATTTTATGAGGGTCGAGTGGAGGTGGATATAACCAAAGCGTTGTGCGGAGGCGGAGAATATCGTGGGATAAATCGGGCGAAGGTTGGGCGCGTTCATGTATGAACGGCTGCCAAATATCTCTATCTTGTGCGGTCTCCTCTCCCATGACGATAAGGACTGCTTGCTATGGCTGAATAGTAAAGGCGCGCTAAGGGTCGAGGAACAACAATTCGGACCTTGGCTTAGAGCTCCGCAATACAACCATGGCGGGAAGTCCGTCGTTGAGGTGCAAGGTTTCGACCAACCACGACGGATGAAGCTGCAGACTACGATTCTTGGAAATGCGAAATCGGGCTCTGCGATGATGGAGAAACAGAGTAGTGTGGACCCCGCACGGATGATACGCCTGAAACGGAGACAGCGGCGTTGATGGTGGTAAACGGCGGTGGAGTTGAGCAGAGAGGTGGGGAACGTATGCATGACGTGGCTGCACGAGATTCTCGGGAGCAAATCCCGGATTTTGAGGAAACATTAAAAGCACTTGATGAGGAGATAAGTAACGGACCAAAGAGACCGAATGTAAAGGCTGCGATTCTTGAAAAAACGCCAGAATGCACTGATAGCAGCGTGAATCTCGTCGATGTCGTGATCATGGAGGACGATACGGGATTCAAACTCAAAGAGGAAGATCGGAATGGAAAGTCTGTAGATTTAAGGGAGAATGAGATGTTGACTAACGTTGAATTTAATGTGGGCTGGGTTGATACGAGCTTGAAGGGGACGAAGGACAAAAATAAGCCCATTAAAGGTGGAAATAAGGGGAAGCAAATTACAAAGCCCAATAGGCTTAGTGGAGGGTCCGGAAATATAGTATCAAGCAAAGGGGCTTTGGGCTTAAATGAGGGGACTTGGAAAAGGATGGTGAGACAAAACCCATCAACTAATATGGATCAAGTGAGGAATGTTGATGTTGGGCTGAAAAAAAGTTGAAAGCTCGAGACGGAGACCTATTTGACGTAAACTTGCATGGAAAAAAGAAGAGAGTTGCAGCGGAACATAATGACACGAAACGGCGGAGGTTGTTTGGGCAACCCCGCCGAGACCAATGAGTCTCTTAAGCTGGAACTGCCGGGGGCTTGGGAACCTCCGGACAGTTAAAGCCTTGGAAAAGGTGGTGAATAAGGAAGAGCCCAAGATTGTGTTTTTGATGGAGACAAAGTCGAAACGGGAATGGTTAGAGAAAGTGAAGGATCGTTGCAAGATGAAACATGGTTTAATTGTGTCTAGCGATGGAAGTAAGGGTGGGTTAGCTTTGTTGTGGAAGGAAGGAATCGCTGTGAAGATTAACACATATGCACCGGATCACATAGATGCTTGGATTGAAGGCGGTTGGGATGGTGGTGGATGGCATTTCACCGGGTTTTATGGTAATCCCGATACAGCGCAACGACCTGAGTCATGGGCCAAGTTAAAATCCCTTAAGGGAAAGTCCTCGGTGCCATGGCTTGCCATTGGAGATTTCAATGAAATAACGGGACTCTCGGAGAAAGAAGGTGGCCGTGTACGTCCAAGGAGGCAGATGGAGAATTTTGTGGATGCTATAAACTACTGTGGGTTTAGGGAGGTGGACTTCATTGGACCGAAATATACTTGGTGGTATCACCGAGCGGATGGGTCGCATATTTGGGAACGACTTGATAGAGCGCTGGCTAACAAGGAATGGATGGATTTGTTTCCAAGCGCAAAATTATACCATCTTTCCTCATCGGCATCCGACCATTCACCACTCTCACTTCATTTGGTGCCAAAAAGGAAGAAAAAGAAAATAAGGAAGAGTTTTAGATTCGAGTCGATGTGGTTGAAGGACAGTGGGTGTGAGGAGATTGTTAAAGCTGCATGGGAGATGGGGGAACATTCCGGTGTGGAGGGTATCTTGAAGAGTTGTTTGGAGCATTGCGGACATGACTTAGAGAATTGGAATAAGGAGGAGTTTGGACACGTGGGAAGGAAAATTTCTGAGCTTCAACAAAGATTGGAGTGGTTGGAATTACAGACCATCCATCCCAGGGTTTAATCTGGCGAGTTGAGGTCTACGAGAGCTAACCTCAACAATTGGCTAGAGAAAGAAGATGAAATGTGGAGACAGAGGTCAAGGTTGAACTGGTTTCAAGGAGGCGACAAATACCAGTTTTTTCATGCGAAAGCTTGGCTAGATACCAGAAAAATTATATTGATGGTATAGTTGATGAGCAGGGGAGGTGGCAGGAGGATGAGTCAAGAATGAGGAAGTTGCTGTGGCCTATTTTGAGAAGCTTTTTACTTCAAGCAAGCCAGAAGAGTTTTCCGAAATATTACAGGCTGTCCAATCGAAAGTTACAATGGATATGAACGTTGAACTGACCCGAGTGTACACGGCACAGGAAGTGAGATTGGCCTTGAAGCGGATGTACCCCCTGAAAGCTCCTGGACCCGATGGTATGCCCCCCCTTTTTTTCCAACATTTTTGGAATACTTGTGGTGAAGTTGTAACAAGCACAGTGTTAGATTTCCTCAATCATGGTATGTCTCCTCCAAATTTTAATGAGACTCATATTGTGCTTATTCAAAAATAAATGAACCGAAACATGTTTTTGATTACGGGCCGATTAGTCTTTGCAATGTAACCTATAAGATTGCTTCTAAAGCAATTGCAAACAGGCTGAAAAATTTCTCCCATCCATTATTAGTGATACCCAAAGTGCCTTTGTGCATGGAAGGTTAATCACGGATAATGTTCTGGTAGCCTTCGAGACTATGCATCATATTAGTAGGAAAAAATGGGGTAAAGTGGGTGAGATGGCCATTAAACTTGATATGAGCAAGGCTTATGATAGGGTAGAGTGGGTCTTTGTGGAGAAAATTATGGAGAAGTTGGGTTTTGATATTAAATTGAGGAGTTTGATCATGCAATGTATTACAACAGTATCCTATGCTATCAAGATTAATGGTAGCCCTAGAGGTCGCATTATTCCTTCCGGGGGTATCCGACAAGGAGACCCCCTATCACCTTACTTATTTCTATTGTGTGCGGAAGAGTTATCTGCTTTGATTAAAGTTTACGTGTGTAATGGAAGCATGGAGGGGATTGCTATCTGTCGGGGGAGTCCTAAGCTCTCTCATTTATTTTTTGCTGATGACAGTCTCATTTTTTGCAAAGCAACTATTGCAGAGTGTGACACCTTGCAAAGAGTGTTGGGGGTTTATGAGCAAGCTTGGTCAAGCGGTGAAATAGAGCAAAAACTTCCCTATTCTTCAGCGATAATACTCCGAAGGAGATTCAGAAGAGATCAAAAGAAGATTTGGTGCTCAAGTAATCAAGCGAAGATGAAAAATATCTTGGCTTGCCGTCTCTTGTGGGCAAAAACAAACGCAGCACTTTTAATGATATAAAGGAAAAGTTGGGTAAGAAATTGTCTGGATGGAAATAGAAGTTGTTGTCCAAGGCCGGAAAAGAAATATTGATTAAAGCGATGGCGCTAAGCTGTACCAACTTACACAATGAGTGTTTTTAAACGCGGATACTCTTTGTGATGAGTTAACAGCCATGATAAGGAAGTATTGGTGGGGCCAAGTGAAGAACGAAAATAGAATCCCTTGGTTGAGTTGGGACAAAATGTGTGAATCAAAGTCAAATGGGGGTATGGGTTTTAAGAACCTTAAATTTTTAATTTGGCTTTGTTGGCGAAACAAGGGTGGAGACTCCAAGTAGGTCAAGACTCTCTAGTTTATAGAGTGTTGAAGGCGAAATATTTCCCAAGGTGTGATTTTATCCATGCATCACTTGGCAAGAATCCATCTTACTCGTGGCGAAGTATTATGGCAGCCCAATCATTAGTTAAAGAAGGATTGAAGTGGAGGGTTGGGAATGGAGCAAACATTCGTGTATGGGAGGACAAATGGCTGCCCATTCATCCATCTCATAAGGTGATTACTCCAAGGCTTTTCCTACATGCGGACACTAGGGTGGCGAAATTACTAGATAGTGAAAAAGGGGAGTGGCGGTCGAGGTCATTGATACTATTTTTCTACCACATGAGGTCGTGATCAAAAGCATTCCCATTAGTGTCCGGCTACCACCGGATAAACTTATTTGGTCCGAAACACCGAATGGTTTATTTACGGTGAGGAGTGCGTACAAGTCGGCTGTGAACTTATTCTCATCGCCGAATAAAGGTACCCAATCGGATGCTAGCAAGTTGAGGAGGTTTTGGAGGAAAATTTGGAGCATCCGGGTCCCCCACAAAATTCGCCATTTTATGTGGCGTGCGTGCCGTAATGCCTTGCCAACAAAGGACAATCTGCTGCGCCGGAAAATAATCCAGGATGAGGTGTGCGAAGACTGCAAAGAGACGCCGGAGTCGGTGTTTCATGTCCTGTGGGAGTGTCGGAAAGCTGAGGCATGGGAGTGTTCCAAGATGGTGTTTCCAGGACACTGGTGGTTCATCCCTGTCCTTCGTGGATGTAATGTGGAAGGCGCTAATGCGGGGAGGATGTGGGTGAGGAGCACGTAGCTCGGTGGCCACGACGGCATGGGCGATATGGCACAACCGAAATGAAGTCGGTGTGGCGGAGTAAGTAAGACGGGGAGAGCGAGATATTCATTGGGCGACAGTATCTTTGGGAATATAGAGCAGCGAATATGCTTGACCGATCGAGTTGCTCGACGCCTCGAGGAGGAGTGTTAGGTGGACTCCTCCACGGGATGGGTTTTTCAAGATCAACGTTGACGGAGCCGTTTTCACAAAACAGAAGGCAGCGGGCGTTGGGGTAGTTATCCGTGGCAGTGAGGGAAGGCTTGAAGCAGCTCTAAGCGGGAAGATCCAGCTGCCGTTAGGAGCAGCAGAGGTTGAAGCCAAAGCGGTCGAAGTGGGCCTGCTCTTTGCAAAGGACGTTGGTGTAAGGGATGTGGTGCTGGAAGGAGACTCAACAGTGGTTTATAATGCTTTATGTAATTATTCTGGGGCCCCATCCACAATAGAGGCTGTGACTAATGGGATTCAAGACATAGGCAAAGAGTTTAGAAGTATTGAGTATTCACACGTGCGGAGACAAGGGAATATGCCGGCCCATATTTTAGCAAAAAATGCATCTAGCATAAATGATTATGTTGCTTGGATTGAAGAGGAACCTTGCTGTATTATGCAAGCTCTTATCCATGATGTAACTTCTTTTTCGTAGTCGCAATAAAAGTATATCTATATTTCGCATCAAAAAAATAAATAAATAAATAAAGTTACCAAATGGATGGTGTTACTTTCATAAAGAGGTGGAGTTATATTCTTTCATACATGACATTGCATTCATAAAAATTCCATCCATTCAACTTTTAACCCCTATAAATATGTGATCTAATTACGAATGGATACATATGCATTCAAGGATTCATAGTATTGTGTGGATAACCACTTAGAAAGAAATTAATATATTTTCTCATCTTCACATATCTTTACCTTGTCTTACTATTTCTTATATTTTATAACATGTTATCAACGTGAGCCTCTAGCCAAATTCTAAAATAAAATTGTGCTCTTATTATTCTGAAAATATGTAACACTCTCAATTCATTGTTAGTCTCTTCTTAAGAATTGAAACCTCACAATCTAATTTGTTGATTATCATATGGTAATGCATGATTAGAAATTTAGAATTTACATAATGAATGGAAAAACAAAAAACAAAAAAAAGTTTGATTTTCCAAAAAGTTTCAAGTTTTAGTGAGTTATATTTATTCCATCTTGTGAAATGAGGTCCATAAAGAATATATTGTTTAAGTAATTTATGTAGAAAATCAACCTAGTTGCTCTCAAATATTTTTCTATCTTTTCTTGGTTATTTATCCCTTTGAACGTGGTTTAAGATCTTGTGACATTTAACTCTTCAGTGCCACTGCCACACATAGGTGAGACTTATGGAGCCATATGATATATCTTACAACATCCCCTATGCCCAACAATGTTCAAAGAGACTAACACAGAAGAAAATTAGTATCTTCTGATCACCAAAAAGGTAGTTCTGCATCTCATAAAAAAAAAAAATAATAAATAAAAAATAAAAAATAAAAAAAAGGTGGTTCTATGTCTCCACTTATTTTGAATGCTTTCACCGTGCCTTTCACTTTCACATTATCAAAGTATAATTGCTTTTAAATTTCATTTTTTTAAGGTACAAAATTTTCAAATAGTTAATAATTTTCATTGAAAAAATAACTGAAAAAGTAAAAAGAAAAAAAAAATTATACCAAACGGGGACATAAAACGATTTTTGGTAAACTTATTATGTTAAAAACCTATGATGTTAAATGATATAAAAGTAGTGTATCATTTCTAATCAAAATCTTTACAAATTTTATTATTGACGAAAATGATGTTGTTGAGGGCCATTTGTAGAGGTCCAGGCAGATTAGAAAAGCCCAATAATGATGGCTACAAAGAATTGACAAAATAGATAACAAAAAACTCATTAGGCCCAAGCGGCAGGAATAATAGTTCACGGGGCCAACAAATAAATAAATGGGTCTTGAAGAGGCAAGCGGGCTCAAAGAAGTCGGGAAAGAAAGAAATAGCATCCCATGGGCGTGTATGAGGTAGAAAAGTGAGAAAGGGTCACCACAAGCCCAAGGCAATGCAAACTAAGAGAGTAAGAGGTTTATGGCATGCCCATGAACCCCAAATATAAGAATAAGGTTATTGGGCCGGGGAAGCTTAATGAAGTTAGTAAAAAGTCCATGGGAGTGTAGAATTAGCAAACAGGTCAAGGAAGCCCAAAGAAAGCAATCGGGCCGTGGATGCCCAAAGGAAAGCCCAAAGGGACATAAGAACCCATGAGTAAAAGCAAAACAATGCCCATGACAGGCCACCGAGAAAATGGATAAACAAATGACCCAAAAAGAGGTACAGCAAGATTAAGTTATTACAGCAAGAATAACGGTTCAACGTTGCAGGCAATAAAGAAAGTCAAGAGTGGGCCAAAGAAATGCAAGGCCCATCATCATACAAAGCCCAGCTCCTAAATAGAGTGAAAAACCAAAAAGAAGCCCACGTAAAAGGCTAGAAAACACAGACAGAGAGTCTCCGGATCACGGTAAACGCATGAGCGGCGGGCGGACTCTTGGACATATCTGAAAGGGAAGCACGCGCAAGGCCCAGGCACCGCCAACCTATACCCAGCCAATATAGAACGTGGTGGGGGTATGGGCCAGAGGTAAGAGGTAAAAGGGGTATGGTTTGGTGGTGGGGAGAGAGGAAAATGTCTATTTTGAGACTCTTACCCAAGCCCTTTTGGGAGGTACGTCCTGTTGGGATGATAGACCACCAAAAAGAGACAAGTTTGAGGGGGAACTGTGGGTGCATGCCTTGAGAGTAAAGAGAGAAAGCATTTATACCGTAGCGGGAAGAAGTGCTACGGTATACTGAGAAAAACGAAACAAACCTACCTATGTCCGGCAAGGGTGGATGTCACACGATCTTGGTGGTCGACAAGTACACCTAGACCGGATAAAGGCGGTTAAGGGGCAAAACGGTAAAACATTGGCCACGGCAAGCACTATAAAAAGGCCCTTGTTGTGCTCTGAAAAGGGGATCGAAAAACATAGCATTTTTTATGTGGTAGAAAGAAAAACAGAGTAAAAAGGAGAGAAAAAGATAAGAAAGAAAACAGAGAAGAAAAAGAGAAAATTAAGGAAGAATGAAAGGTAATACGGTGGGCATGCACCGGTTGATCGTTTTCCCTCTCTCCCCCTTCAAATCTTGCTTTCTTTCAAAACGTAAACAAGGACTCTTTCTTTTTTGGGCAATAACCATTCAAGTCCGACTCCCTCAAAGCCATTAATCCCCACGGCGAAATCTTTTTCTTGGGGGATTATTTGCATTGAGAAGAGGCGTTCTCCCCTCTTTGACTTTGTTCCGGTAGACTAGACTTAAAACTTGATTTATGCCCGTTTTGGATTAGTTTATGTTATTTTCTTTCTCCTTTACTTTTCTCTATGCAAATGACATTATCATAATTGTAATCGTGCTTTGGGGATTACATAGCCATTTATTTAAATAGTTAGAATACTCTGTTTTGGTTGTTATTATTATTATATCTATCTGCCGTAACTCTTACGCAAACAATTACGCTTCTTTGTAAGTTTACTCCTATCAGACAAGGCATAAGTTTGTGCACAAACCGGACCAAGTTGAGTTATAATTGGACCAGTCCCAACTCCCTTACTCAGAAATATTCGGGCCCATCACCGCAGGAGGCAGCCCCATCACCACAGGAGGCGACCCAATACACCATACACAAAAAAGGCCCCTACAGATGTCTAAGAATATTTTTGATACCACAGAGATATATAGTGGCATCTTTTTCAAAGACTTATAAAGTAAATTTTAGTTAACTTAATTAATAAAGTCTTTAATGGTTAAATAAGATATCTAGGGTTCGATTTCCGCCTAAACCAAAAACCAATTAGTATTTTGGTTTGATAATGAAGAGCAAAATCATCAAAAATGGATAGGTTTAAGCTCTATAAATATATATATATATATATATATATAGAAATAAACTCCATAAAAAATAAATAAATAAAGATAAAAATAAACATAAACATAAAAGAGCACTAAAAAAACCAGTTGCTTTTCCCGATCCGGGAAACATCATCTGTAGCGGATAGGTTGAAACTCTATAATAATAATAACTAGTCGCTAACCCGTGCGATGCACGGGATAGTTAAACAAAATTTATACACATTCACTTTTATTGGTACAATCATTTGAAAATAATTCTAACTAATACCCAAATGTAAGAGACGCATTGACTTACTATTTAAAGTAGCCTTCTGAAGAATTTACACATATTGTGTAACTGAACCTTAATTTCTCATCAACAATAAAAACATGGAAATTCAAAACATGGAAAGAAAATAAAAATTACAACAATTAATTCCATTATCTTTCATGCTATACTTTGTAATTGTACGGAATTAAGTCAACTCAATTTAAGTAGTTGTAATAAAATTGGCTTCTACTATTCTCTATTCTATAGAGATATGAACATATTGGATTTCTCAAACAATTACCGGTATTGCAATAAAATGATTTATTATTGAAAATAAGAAACAAAGAAAATCTGTCTATAGCTTAAGAAACACAATATAATAAAATTAAAGAGATAAAATTTTTCGGAGGACAAAATATTATAGATAATTTTAAAAACAGATTATACACTTAAAATGGTTAGTAATTTATAGCACTTACCTCCCACTATTAGTATACAGACACCAAGTGCGGTCGTCGTAACCCTTTGAAAGAACTTTCCCCAATTGGACCCTATAAAAAAAAAAAAAAACACCCAATTAACAAAATTGATCCAAAAGGGTCTAAAAAGCACACAAAATCAATTCAAAAAACAAAAATATGAGACAAAGTAATTACTTTCACGCCAATGAAATCGTCTTTTGTATTCTTTGTTCCAAACTCGCAACACTTATCTCTCTAAGGCCTTCAATTAACGAAAACACAAACTTCTTTTGGAATACCGGAGTATTATGACCATCTATACACACACACACACACACACAAAAAAAAATCAGCATAACTCACTATAACTCTATAGAAGCCTCAAAAATATAAAGAGAAATTAAAGGGGTTGAATTTGATATTTACGTTTGGAGAGGGAGAGTTTGCAGAAACTGTGGCTTTATATTTCTTAACTTGAGAGAGAGGTAAGGTGGCTAGGGTTTTGAGAGTAAGGTTGCTAGGGTTTTGAAGTGTTATAATGTTTTTATTTTTATTTTTTACTTTTTAAATATTGTGCTGACGTGGAAAATTATGGTGCTAGCAGAGGCTTCGGTTTTATATATATATATAGATAATAAAGATAGAAATAAACTCTAAAAAAATAAAATAATAAAAGATAGAAATAAAAATAAAAGAGCACTAAAAAACCCGTTCATTTCTTTCCTGATCTGGAAACACCTAAGAAGGAATAAGAGATGGAAGTGAGCCTCGGCAAATTTTTGGGTAAAATATTAGCCTCTCTATGGAGAATTTGACAAATTTGACAGAGCATAGGAGACGAAGACAACTGGATACAAAAATTATAACATCCTAAATAATAAATAAAAATTTTAAAGAAAAAAGGTTGTTTTCCCAGATTGAATTAAATACCAAGCTTTTTGATCAGCCTGGAATTGAAAAGGCTTCCCTTAGGGCTTTATTTAATCAACCCATAGAGCACAAAAGTAGACCTGAAAGCCCAATTCCCAAACTCATCAGCACCATATATTATCCTGTCCCAGCCCAAGTTATACGAACTACCATCATGTTTGGGCTAGTCTCTCTGGGCATGCTAGGGCTTGCTGAATTACTTCTTGCTTAGCCAGCTGAACTGCCACTTTTTATATACTAAGTCCCAAAAATTAAATGTATATAAGGGTTTTTTTTTTTTGGGCCTTTTGGTTGAACATTTTATGAGCTTTTTTTTTTTTTTTTTTTAATCGGCACAGATTTCTCTTTAATTCTTAGTTGATATTGTGGAGTGTTGGCAATGTTCCTCAGACAGTGGTTGTTCAATTGTTTTTTTTTTTTTTTTTTTATTGGGTGCTTTTTACTTGTATTTTGGGTAGGTGAAAAGTGAAAACTCATGCCCATCATCTCATACTTACGAGTTATGAGTGTGAAGGTGCCACTTCACCCAAAGTTCATTGGCATAATTTCTATTTGGTTAATGTAGTTGTAATAATTAATTATAATTCAAGTTGTCATGAAATTTAAGAGACAAATAGAAACCTATATGCTTGAAGTATTATAATTACTTAATTAGCAGTTTGTTCACACAAAAAAAATTAATTACTTACTTAGTAAACAAATTTTAATTTCGTGATAAATGATGAATTAGGTTTTTTTGACGATGTTCGCAAGAAGAAAATAAGTAAAACAAGTTTGAAACATCTCTTCAACATGGGTTAAGATCTTGTGAGTTGTGAACATGCAGAAAATCAATATACTTCACATAATCATATAAGAGAAAAACATAATAGAAAATCAGTATCTTTTGATCACTATTTCTTTGTCTCTACTCATTTTGTATGCTTCGCATAATCATACTAGATATAATAAGATTTTACTTTTGTAGATTTTATCATTTAAAAAAAATATTTCAAACGACATAAAATATATATATATATATATATATATATATATATATATATATAGCGTTCAAATATCATTTATCTAATCAGTATCTTTCAAATTCTATTATTCGCACAAATGCTGTCTAAGAATCAATGGTAGAGTCAAGAATTTTTCTAAAGAAACTAATTAAAAATTATGTAATTAATATATAAAATCTTAAAAAATTTCACTTACATTTATTGTTTTGGGCCTCAAATTATATTGGCTCAGCCATGACTACAATATGAATTAAATTGGTTAAATTTTTTAATTTTAATTTTTATAGATATAAAATTTCAATCTTGTCTCAAACAAAGTTGGATCTGAAAAAATCAAAGAAAGATGGATTTTCTTTTTCCTTTAAACACTAATAAATTTTGGCTCTTTCATCTTTAGAGAGACTTTCCAGTTTTAGCATGCTGATGCTTTTTTCGTATTGAAAATAATAATATAAAGAAAAGTAGCAGTAGTAGACGAAAAGACCCAACTTGGTGGGTACCCACAAGACACTTATTAGGGAGGAAAAGTTGTACTTGGAAAAGGCAATAACTTTGGCTTTTAGTCGCTTCAGGAGTGTTTGAGTTTGACACGTTTTTACTTAATTTGTAAAGTAGAGGGCCATTTTATTTGTACCAAAGCAATTTGATATATGCTTTATATAGAACTTCCAAGTCTTCCATATATTTGGGTTTAACTAATCTTTAATTTTTTTATTTCAAATATCTGGGTTTCATGGCCTCTGAACCCATGTGGCTCTACCAATCCTTAAAATATTCTGATCCCATTGGGATAGTGGCATCCTTTTATTTTTTAAATCAGATAGAAATCAACATAAAGAAGCACTAAAAAAACTACTCTAATTTCTTTCTTGGTCTCTATAAACACTTAAGCAGAGATAAAAGAGATTTGGTGTGTAAATTTTTTTACACTAAAAATTAATTAGTATTTTGATTTAATGATAAAAAGTAATTATTATATAGCAAATATTATTTCCTCAAAGAACAAAAAAAAGCAAATATTATAAATTAAAATTTTATCTTATTAATAAATAAAAAGGAATAAAAGATACCTCACCATAGACAATTAGACAAATTTGGCATCCCATCCAAGACAGCAAAACAAGAACATTCAAATGTCCTTTATAATAGTATATAATACTCTTAATAATCCAGATTTTCCAGTCAATCTTATCTAGTTATTTATGTGATAAAGAACTTTAGATAGTGACGTGTTTTTTTTATAGGTCACGTACCATGATGGTTGGTAGCATGTCTATTAAACTTTTTTTCTTTTTGTTATTTTTTAATGATCTTACAAGGAAAACTTTTATTTGTATGATTTTTTTATGGTAGCCTATGATCTTACAAGGAAAACTTTTATTTGCTTTGGATGTAGGCATTCGTGATGCCATGTTTGAATGTGACTCAAAAATTATAGTAGATGTGGTCTTGGGTTCTCACAGCACATCGGTTAATATTAAGAATGTTATAGAGGGGATTCAACTCAAATCACGGGACTTTTAGATCAGCTTAAATATCTCACGTGAAGCGATAAGGTAACCGTCCAGCATATATCTCAGCATAATTTGTCAAGGGTATTGATAATCATATAACTTGGATGGAAAAGAATCCTTACTAATGAAAAGCAATAACAGAAAGAACACGATATTACAAGGAAGGACCGTGTTTATTGCTACAAATACATATTTGACATTGCTAGAAACATGACTTCAAGTTACGATTTCCAACTTAAAATTGTGACTCAAATTCATGTTTTCAATTGTTTTAAGCAGTTGTGTGAAACAAGTTTTTACTATAAAGAAAACCTCAAATAAGTAGAAGGGAATATTACAAGGATTTGAAATAGAGAGAACTCTACTTCTAGTCATTATATTTCTTTTTCTTTTTTAAAATAAAGCCATTATATTACTTGAAGGAATTTCTAAGAAGCAAGAAAATTATAATGTGCACAGTGAACTGTGAGAGTGAGTGTGTGAGAGGTATTCCGGCAGAAAAATAGAAAAATTTTACTTTATTTATATTTTTGCCCCGATACCCCTTCTATTTATTCTATCTTATCTCTTTTTTCTTTCTCTCCAAGTAAATAACTACCAGTCTTTAGTTTTATATTTATATTTTCTATTTTCTTCTTTATCTCCAAGTAAATAACTACCAGTCTTTAGTTTTATATTTTTATTTTCTATTTTCTTCTTTATCTCCAAGTAAATAATTACCGGTCTTTTTCTTTCCCTTCACGTTAATAACGACAATGAGTTCCAGTTAGTTCAACTGATAAAACTTCCGATGGTTGAATAAAAGACTTGGAGTTTGATTCTTGCCTACACCAAAAACTAATTAGTGTCTACGTTTGATGATAAAAATGTATTATCAAAAACGAACGTCATAGGTTAAAACTCTCTCAATAAAAAAATTGTATTGATTGGTGTCTTCGTTTGATAATAAAGATGTATCATCGAAAATGAACAACATAGGTTAAAACTCTCTCAATAAAAAACTGTTAATAATGATCGGTCTTCTCAATTTAATAGATAAGAAGAAGAAATCATTTTTAATTATCTATCAATAGTAAATAGCTTTTTATTGTATTTATGCACAAAAATACAAGTGCATCACCATGATGAGTAGAAAATAAGGAGAATTAAATTAGAGCATGAGCAATCAGCCATCTTTTACTTTTATTTATTTATTTATTTTCTATTATCCCAATATATTTGTTACCAAAACAATACAATGCCTACTTGAGTAACTTAACAAATCATCACCCCTTTTCCTTCTTCTTCTTTTTTTTTTTTTTAATATAAAATTTTGGAGAACATCGAAAAATTAAAATATTTAATGAAAGAGTATGAGGGTCCAAGCTTGACACATGAACAACATTAACATGTGTGACCAATTATTAGGAATTTAGGGAGTAAAGTGATATGGTACTCATTTCTTTCATTAAATGATACAAATTCCACCAATAAATTTAATTAAAATGATTTATTATCATACGGAAGGAGGGAGTACCACCTCACTTGATTCTCAGTATACTAAATATCTAGTTAGTTAACTATGCAACGCAAGAAAGTTTAACAAAATGTGATTTTTAATTTATTTTTTTTGTTTAAATATGCAATTTCCAAATTGTGGTGTATATATATATACACCTCATGTGCAATGCAAGAAAGCTTAACAAAATGTGATTTTTTTTTTTTTTTTGGTCTAAATATGCAATTTCCAAATTTTGGTGTGTGTATATATATATATTATGATATGTAAATTTGTATGACCTCAAAGCTTATGTGATAAAAATATTATGAGGTCAATCAAAAATCAAATACTATTTTTTATAGATTATAGATTATTATTGAGACAGCGAATGGAAGTTGGTAATGTATAGTTAGTGTACTTTATTTAAGGTGATTAATAAATTTAGTTTGGGCCATGGTGAAGTCGGGATTTCAGTTTAGAGGGGGCAAAATTAAAAGACAATATAAAAAAAAATAGCCTAAAGAAAATCAATCAATATTAATAATAAATAAATAAACAACTGTAAACAACCATAATTGTTATAACATTTTGTTGTGTCTCTAACATTACTACTTATTAATATATTATATTGTGTATAATCTTAATTTGAGGCCCATTAATTGAGTTATTGTGGCTAGTTTGAAAGGAAAAAAAAAAAAAAAAAAGATTGGAGAGAAAATATAAATGGGTAGCAAGAATGGTGTGGTGTGGTGAAATCAGATATGACAATAGCTTTCAAGAAGTGAGATTTGGTGCCTTTTTCTTAGGTGCTAGGCTTATTGATCAAGTAGTATAGGTTTTTGGCTTTTTCTTATGTTAGTGGTATAGCTTGGTTATTGTGGGAATACTTCTTTGTTTTTCTTTTCTCATGTCAGGAGGGGGAAGACCTTAAAGAGTTAAAGTTGTTGTTCATTTAAAAGTCATTTTGTGAAAAGTTAGGATAATTTTCAGAGAAAATTATTTGGTACTTTTTGAATATAATGACATAGTATTCCCTTATCTCACATAAATAATAAATTTCATCTAATTTTAATTAATAAGATCAAATATCATATGTAAGGAGCCGGTATAACATTACTTTATTTTGAATTTGTTATAGTAATAACTTAATTTTTATGGTTGGATTTACCATTCACCAAAAAAAAAAAAAAAAAAAAAAAGCACCATATTACTATCTTTTGGGAGTAAATAATAGCAGTGTAACATTTTTAAAGTCGTGATGATTCGTTATCAAGAGACACCGACTATGAAAATCTTTGTGGTTCACATGGACCTGAAAAAGATGACAAAAGCAGTAATTGAATTTGCACATGGATCTGAAAAAGATGCCAATAAGAGACACAATAGATCTATTTGGATTGAACTTATTTTTACTTGAAACCAAAAACTGAAACTGAAAATACTGTAACAAAATAATTTTTAAATATGTGAATCGTGCCGTGAGACTCATTTTTAATGAAAAAGTTCTTGAAAAGTGGAATTTGTGGGTCTATGAACAGTGCACGGGACCCACAGGACTGATAAAGTGACAAAAAAAAGTAGGAAAAGTGCGGCTACTGTTCCTGTCCCCTACTACAACTGACAAAAAAAAAAAAAAAAAAAAAACAAAAACCAAAAAACAAAAAAAAAAAAACGCAACATTGAAACGCAGACGTGAGATTCAACCCAATCCAAACGGCATCAATGTACCAAAATAGATGAGAGGCTCACGTACAGAGTGGACCAAAATGGATGAGAGGCCACCAAAGATTATAAAATATATGTTTACAATATTTTCACAACAAATAATAAGTAATAAGTTATTAATTCTAATACCCATGATCACCATTCACAGCCTATTTTCATTCTCTTTCTCATTACTGACATCTCTCTTTTTTTTCTACCAATTCCATTCTACTAACACGATTAGTCCCATGGTCTCCATCATGAGTTGAATTGAGTATTCTTAGAGTACTATAAATTCGTATTTTTCTCTTTCACATAACTGTGAGTTCCACTAATTAAATTTTTGGTAAGACCTTCACATAATTGTGAGTTCCATTAATTAAATTTTTAATGAGATTCACAATTCATGTGAGAGGATAAAATACACATTTATAATACTCATGAAATATTCAATAATTTTTCATAAATCAGTCACCTTTCAGCGGCTCTTTGCTAATTTTAGGATTCTTTGCTAATTTTAGGATTTGTCTTTTTTTGGACGGGTAGAGTAGGGTAGACCCCAATATGGCAATAAAGTCGAACCTTCTTTTTCAGAGAATTATAGCCAGACCTTTTATGCTGAATATTTTTCTTTTAATAGTAATTTTTTAATACTTCAGTCCCCACTTTCCACCGTTAATTAATACTTCACCATTTCTTTCAGTTTATCCGTCTCTAGAGTGGAAACGAAGTTTGAATATTGTCACGCGATTCTCATTATAAATACACTATATGCTCACTCATAATTCCTCATCAACCATTTCTTAACCCTCTTTGATTCGATATGGTTCCATCTCTTTCTCCAAAAATGCTTCTCCTCCTAGCCATACTGGCACTTTCTCTTATGAACAAGCCTGCTGCATATGAAGCTAGGAGGATACCCCATGGAGAAGAACCAAATCTGATTAAGAAAAACCAGTTGCTAGGGTTATTGGTTGTGCAAGGCCAAGTCCCTCAATATCTGTGTTCATGTCCAATCTTCCCACCACCACTAGCGACACCCCTCCTTCAAGGATCAGCCATAAGGCCTTCGCCAGTGATCCTATGCTACGCCGACAGCTTCATAAGGGTCCTGTCATGCCATCGGCTCCAAATCCGGGCACCTACAACCCATCTTCAACAAGCACTTTGGAGAGTGACAACCCTGCACCAATGCTAGGCTCGCTGCAGAAGAGCCCTCCTCCTCCCCCTTATGCCTTACAAAGGCACCTCCATCCCCTAGCACCCAGATGAATTTTGTTGCGTATGGATTATGTATGTTTGGGTTTATCTTTGATTCTCATATGATATATATATATATATATATATATATATATATGCATGTGCTTTGAGACTCTATGCATGTGTGTATGTTTGAGTTTATCTTTGATTCTCTGATGATGGATATATACGTACATGCTTTGAGACTATGTTGTATGTATGGTTTTTTCTTAGGCAAACTTTCTTTGATGGTCTATAATTTTTACTTTCCAGGCGGTTCGAGAAATCTTATGTTATGTTTATAGAAAGGAGTGCACTGCTATCTGAAGAAGGGAGAAGATTACGTGGAAGATTTGGCATTCGTGGATAGCTATTGTCGTGGGTGGATACTGGATAGCTATTGCATTTGAAATTTGTATTTGGATTATTATGGAGTAGCTGCTGCATTCGTATTTGAATTATTGTTATCTAGATAAAGTTATATTTGAATTGGTATATATTTGAATTGGTATGTGTATTTAAGTTTCTAAGAAGTTGAGTCGCTTTAGGATTATCTGTTAGTATTTGAACACTTAGGATTATTTACTGTTATCTGTTTGTTATTTAAATTCTTAAGACTTGTATTTAATGTAGAATGCAATGAATAAAGCAGCAGAAAAATTATTATCCCAATTTTCCTCTTTATTCTCTTATTCAGAGTCTGGTCATCTCAAATACAATAAAACAACCATTCATTCAGTTAGAAATTACACTCAATCATAACATTTGGTATCGAGCCAACCACCACTATGAGTAATTGGATTGAGTATAGGATCAAATGAGCTATGACTTTGTGGTCGGATTCGAAGGGGGCGACCTAGAAGCTAAATTAAAATTACTGATAGGTGAGTGGGGCTACCAAAAAGAGAAAGGACTACCTTCGGGTTAGTGTCGCTAGAGTGAGTTGTCATAGTCGTTGGCTGCAGAGCGTAGTGGTATGTTATGATCCTAATTATCCACATGGATTAAGTGTAAGTTTAATCATGTATTTATAAACTCTTGGACACCCTTCCCTTGCAAACTAGTTTTCAAGAATAAGTATTACCCATTGATTCCTAACCTCTTATGTCTCTAACAGCCAAGCTGATGAATAGCACATAGTACCAAAAAGTTAGAATAAACACCACAAACTATCAAACCCACTACCGCGTAAAAGTTTTATAATAAAATCCATCAGCAAATCGAAATCTAATAACACCAACCAAAAAATAATAAATAAATATAATTAGGTAGAACGGGTTTACAAAAGTCCTATAATTCCTAAGCTCATTATTATTATCGCCTTTTTACTTACAACGGATAATTTGCAACCAATATTTGTCCAAAAAAAAAATTTAATTGTCTTTTTCAATTCTATGGAAAAGTTTAGAACCACAAAATTTTTCACAATTTTTTGTTACAATCATGATGTGGAAGAGTATGATTAGCAAAGAAAAAATTGTGAGTTTATGTAAAAGTGATAGTTAACTATTCACAATCCACTACATCATAATTGTGGCAAAAAAATTGTAGAATAATTTGTGATATTAGAGATGCTCCAATTCTATCTGCCATAATAGCAACACACAAGTCTTATAATTATTACAACTTTTGAGGAAGATTCATGTTGGTATCTGAGTGTACCAAAGTCAAGGAGTTTGTTGATAAAATATAAGTACATAACCCTATATGGCCAGGTCAGGAAAGTTACGCACTGACTTGTCGTTACATCTTTAAAAGTAAATTCATACCTTAATTTAAGTGTATATATTTGTAAAGTTATTTTGAAGACTTAAATCCAGCCCTAAAATTGAGTAAATTCATACTTGAAATTGAGGAAATTGGTTATTGTGGACTGGTGTATTATGTGCCGTCTTTGTGGAGAGACGGTAGACCACTTATTTCTTCATTGTGAGATGGCTTATCGCTTTTGGAGTTTTATCTTTATAACTTTTGGCTTGTCTTGGGTTATGCCTAGATTGATTCCAGACATGCTTTTTGGGTGGTGGAATTGGTTGGGGAAACACACGTCTCAAATTTGGAATTTAGTTCATTTATGCATCCTTTGGTGTATTTGGAGGGAACGAAATCGGCGAGGCTTTTGAAGATTTGGATAGTTCCGGTGATCAGATGCTTGCATCTTTTAGTGGAACTCTTTTTGATTGATCTCGGGCTTAGGGACTCACGACTAGTGATTCTCTCCCTTCTTTCCATAGTTCTCTTTCTCTTTGTAATTAATTTGTTGTTTGTTTTTTCTTTTTTTGTTTTTTTCTCTGTTTTCTTCTCCTTGTATTTCCTGGTTTGCTCTTTGTTTTTTCTAGCATAGAGTAGCATTTCGTATATATATCATTCTTACTTATAAAAAAAAAGACTTAAATCCAGCCCTGCCCCCCACATCATACAAATATTTATATTTGTAAAATAACCATAACGCAAAAGGTACACAGTTACACGTGCTAGCAAAGTACATGTGAAAAAGACAAATTTTTTAATACATTATATATAATAAAATAAAACAAAATACATTATAATATGTTCCATAGGGAACACATGCATGCTTAGCTTCTCCCGCAAACTTAATGATGGGTACCCCATGCACATTCTTTATTTCTTCTAACCATAACAACCAAATGATTTTATAAAATCGGACAAACAAAGGTTGAGTTTGGATATAAGGATTTAAAATCAAGGAATTTAAATAATAATTGATATTATACATTGGTTTATATGAATTTTACAACCCAAAATGATTTAAGCTTTCAAAATTTTGTTCAAACAAAAACACTTGTAATGTTACAAATTTAACATTTTACATATATAATCATTTCAAATAAAATCTCATCAATAGAAAAAAATTACCCTCGTTTAAATTAAATAGTGAAATCCAAATCTCCCTTTTCAATACTTTATCCAAAAGGGTTATACACATAAATCATTCAGAAATTCTTTATTGTTGAACAATTTTTTATATATATTTTTGTGGGGTAGGGGAGATTTGAAATAAAACTCTCTATTAAAAATATTAAGAAAGCAAATTGACCTAAAAATCATTGACACTTCCTTGTTTAACAATTAAATGAATAAAGCATAAAAAGGGGCAATAGAATTAATAATAACAAAGTTTTTGAAACTTTATACCACACAAAATTCTAAAAACTACAAAGGAGAATGAAATTATAATCCATATTACAAGCATCATACAAACAATTTTAGAAATTGTGGAGAGAAGGTTTGCATGATGGAAGAAGCTATAAATATCCAAAAGAGGGAGGATCACTTTGACAAGAAAACACTTCATCTTCTATTCCTATTTATTTTATCTCGTCGTTTGTGATGCATACTCATGTAACCAAGAAGCTGGATACACTTCAAAAGCACTTTCTATGAGGAATTGGGGACACCCAAAAATTACCAAATACAGTAGTAAAAGTAGAAGTTTAGCATTTTATTGAATCCAGTGACTTAACATAGGAGAAATTATATAAAATGCCAACATTACCATAGTACTAACAAGTATTACAACATAATAAAATTTCTATTCCACACTTCCGTTTCAATTGGAAAGTAAGAAAATTCACTGATTGTTTTATATTCTATTTTTTAATTTCTTTTATTATTGAACACGAAAACTTTATTTCACAGAAGAGGAACATATAGTCCATCTCCATCCAAAACTCCCAATGCAGAGAGAGGAATCGAAGAGATGGGAGGTGTTCCTAACATTACGATCACATGCCCAGAAAGTAGAAACAATTGGAAGATCACTTACAAGTTCAGAGATATACTTCATTTGTACTGACGTCTCAGCTATAGGGGCAGCAACTGAAAAATTGGAAGTGTAAAACTGCAATGAACAGCCATACGGGAAAATAAATTTTAGGTAAAATGAGTACACAAGTAACTTTAAGAAAATTATGTGAAAGCTACGGTGAATCGTTACCAACAAAGAAGAAAGTGATATCTCTCAATAATCTTGAACAAAACACCAACCAACCCTACAGCAACAATGAAAATAATCAATAACAAGAAGCAAAAACCAAAAAACAGTGTCGTCCTTTTAGACACAGTTTCTAAGAAATGACATTTATGAACCATTTGTTTCAGGGCAAGCATTTTCCATTGACAAAAGCCCTGTGCAAATGATATATATTTATATATAAAACAATGTTACTACCAGGATTACTGAAATAATTGGGTCAAGGAGAAACCAGTCCTACCTTGTCCAGTATGCTTCATCCTGATGTTCTTGTCAGCAAGCTTCTAGCCATAGACTGATTCTCCACCTCTTCCATTACCAAGTGCAAAATTACTTCCCTGGATCATGAAGTAGGGAATAATCCTGTGGAATGTGCTACCATTGTAATGAAGAGGTTTTCCACTCTTTCCAACAACTCTCCCCTGAAATAATTAAAAAGAAAGGAACCTATAAGATGAACTTCTAAGACCATCTGTTGTGATAAGGCCACAGTCAAGATATTATTCAATCCAGAACAGTCAGGACTTTCCTTATAAATCTACAATTCCTTTTACAATTTGTTGAGGAAAGAAGGGTGGCAATGGGGCATATATAGATAGTTGTATCTAGAGCATCTGTTAGGTACAAGAGGGTTATTGTTAAGATCAAACTTGTGGTTTAGGTGTTTCATTGTTTAGAGATTAGAGAAATAAACTTGATGAAAAAACTAGCGCGGGTTTAGTTGTGAGATAATGGGAGAATGAGATAGAATAAGGAATTGTTGAAGAAGTGAAAGATAGAGATAGAGAGAAAATTGAATTGAGAGGGATTTAGGGAGAGAATTCTACGAGAGTATTATAGAGAATTCTACGAGAGAAAGATCCAAGCAAATGCATCACAATTCACTCAAGAGATTAAAGTTACAAGTTGAGTATTTATAAAAGGACTTGCTCCAATCCTATTGGTTGTTCATTTTCTAAATATGAATATGTTATATGTGGCTATTCCCATATTTAACATGTGTTAAATGAGCTCTAAATTGAAGATGGGAAAATTCTTTTTTTTTTTTTATACAAGATAGAATTTTTACTCTAGCCTAATCTAAATGTATATGTATGTGAAGCTCCCTCTAAAAGACTTGAACCCCGACTCTTACCCCCCACACCCCACAAGCATTTATGCTTGTAACGTGACCACCGCACCAAAAGTGCACAATGAGATGGGAAAATTCTTAGATACTCCCGGAGTACGAAGAAATGGTACTCTCTCCTCTCACATTCATGATGGACCCTACTTTGAATTTAATGAGTAAACCCCACCATGAATGTGAAAGAAGGGAGTTTCATTCTCGATACTCAAGGGTACCTAAGAATTACTCTTGAAGAAGAAGCTAGACTAGGAAGCAATTGCTATTCGGACAATTTAGCGTGTTAAATGGGCAGTAGTATAAGCAATGTGCCAAATTATTCTCACTAGTCGCAAGCTCACACAATGTGCGGGAACAGAAATATCATGTAATGAGGTATAATATATAAAAAGTAAAAATTACTTCAAGTATTTTTTTCTTTTTATCTCTTCAAATATATCATTTTATTATTCTAACTTCTGTTGTAGTGTATTATATTTACCTAATATATAACTAAACTTTATAAGTTTCAAATTTATTACTCAAACTTTTCATCTCTTGAAAAATAAGGAAATCATCATAATAATAAGAAATTATCACAAAATTACAATGTAATCTTAGCCAAAATTAAAATGAAATTAAAGGAATAAAAAAACAAACTTTATAATAATTTATTACTCAAACTATTGGTAGGCATATTCAAATTCCTTTTTTTTAAAAAAAAAAAAAAAACTAAATATTAACCCAAACCAAAGTTTAACCAACACTATAAAAGGGGAAGAGAAGACTTTCTGATGGGAAATATTAAAAAAAAAAAAAAAAAAAAAAAAAAAAACACGCACACAGTACCAAACACATATTAAAAAAGAAAAGAAAAAAGAACCATTAACCTTAATTAGAGTTATAAGAAATAATAAAAATCCACCAAAAGAAGGTAGGAAGAGAGAGAGAGAGTACTCATAGTTTCCTGTGAGAAAAATATGGATTGAATTGGAAAAATGATATCAAATTTGTACAAAATAAAATAGAGAGAAGAAGAGTCAAAATATAAGAAAGATGAAGGAAGTGTAACGTTAAAGTAGAGAGTAGTAGAGAAATAAAAAGACAAAAAGGAAGGGGAAAAGTTTGAAGAAGTGTAACTGGGTGTGAAATAATAGGGAGAAGAAGAATTTAAAAAAAAAAAAAAAAGAATTCTACAAGTATTTTTTATCTTTTTGTCTTTATAAATATATCATTTTATTATTCTAAATTCTATTGCAGTGCATTATATTTGCCTAATATACAACTAAGCTTTATAAGTTTCAAATTTATTATTCAAATTTCTGATCTCTTAAGAACTAAGGAAATTATCATAATACTAAAAATCATCACAAAATTACAATGTTATCTTAGCCAAAATTAAAATGAAACTAAAGGAATATATAAAAATAGACTTTATAATAATTTATTACTCAAACAATTGGTAAGCATATTCAAATTCCTATTTCCAAAAAAAAAAAAAAAAAACTAAGTATTAACCAAAGCTATAAAAGGGAAAGAAAAGATTTTCTGATGGGAAATTTAAAAAAATAAAAAATAAAAAAACAAACAAACAAAATACCAAAACACATATTAAAAAAAGAAAATAAAAGAGAACCATCAACCTTAATTAGAGTTATAAGAAATAACAAAAATCCACCAAAAGAAAGGAGAGAGAGAGAGTACTCACAGTTTTATGTGGGAAAAATATAGATTGAATTGGGAAAATTATATCAAATTTATAGAAAATAAAATAGGGAGTAGAAGAGTCAAAATAAAAGAAAGAAAAAGGAAGTGTAATGGTAAATTAGAGAGAAGTGAAGAGATAAAGAGAAAAAAAGGAGAAATATTGGAAAAAATGTGACTGTAGATGTGAACTAAAATAGGGGGAAGAAGAGTTTTTTTTTTTTTTTTTTTTAAGAATAGGGGAAGAAAAGTTTAAATAGAGATAAGAAAATATAGAAAATAAGTGGATGATCATGTGGCTGCTGATGTGGCTCAACAGAAGCGTAGCAACTATAAATACAACGCTTCATATATATATATATATATATATAGAGAGAGAGAGAGAGAGAGAGAGAGAGAGAGAGAGAGAGAGAGAGAGAGCTGCTTCAAGAAAGCAATTGCTATTCAGTCTTTTCATATAGGTGCACATCATGACTCCTTTATGAATCTTCTGTCTTTTCATCCCTACCTTGTGTTTGACTAATTTGGAAGCGCTAGGTGTATGGATTGCTTCATCTTTCTTGCTAGTGTTAGTCAGCTCCATCTTTCTCTGGTCATGACTTGTCATAATTTTGTTGTGATTCCTATTGCTCTTCTTTTGTCTTTCCTTCTACTGACTTTTCAATGATTTTGCATTATTAGAGCACTTGGTACTTTAAACTGCTCTTAAACCACCAACAATACCAGATGACAAGTGACACGCTCATTTGAGCTAGGGATAAGGGCATTGATTTTCTTCTCTCTCTTTCTTTTCCTTTGCTCTACTGAACCATTCTTCTCAATTATAGAACCCATTGCTTTGTGTTTCCTCTTCTCCGGCCTAAAAACAATAAAGCAAAATAAGCAAGTCCAACGGTAATGAGATGCAGATCTAAAGGAAGGATAGAGCGAGATCTAAAGAAAGAACAGATCATCATATAAATTTAAAATGTGATCAGTCGTACATGGATCCAGAAGCCTTTGTAAATGAATCTGCAAGCGTCATTTCTGTATCACCAACACCAGATTCTTTGGACTTGTTTTCCCATGGCGGTTCTGCAGTAAGATATACAAAGACAGCATAATCTTCCATTCTATATTTAAAATGATTCTTCATCAAACACACTTCAAATGAACTCCCACCAAAAGAAAAACCACTGTAGGAGGGACATCAGTTTCCCCATGTTTAAACTGATAATGCTCATTCATTAAGGGGGAAAGAAAGTCATTATGTGTCTTCAACTAGAGGACTTCATCTAATATATGGGTGAGGACACACATTCAGAATATACAAAGGCTCAAAGCCAGACACCAAGCTTCGAACACTAGCTTGGGTTCATTTCATGCACAATGTCTCTGGCATGATTTAACCTCCTCCAGATTTCTTCTAATCCCACTTAACTATCCCCCACCTCCATCTTCGTCGTCCACCTAGTCGAGCTCACAGGACACACTTCTGCCATGTTAATTGTGCATGACACACCAAATCTTCGGAAGGCTATCTTAGGACATGCTGCAACATTACATTGCTAATGTTTTTCTCAAGATTATAAAATATTCGGAAAGCAGAATAAGCATGTGGGTTATTAATGCCACGTGTCAGTAATTTACCATTTAAAACAACGCCTCCATGGCAAGGAACCTATGATCTAGCTATATTTGCATCACCAACAGAAGAGATTACACAGTTCAAAAATATTTTATTCTGGTCAATAAATTTCAAACTTGGGGGCCTAGACAGAGCTCAAAGGAGTTCTCAACCAATTAATTGATCAAGTCCCTCCCTAAAATTAAAATAAACTATATTTAATAAAGAGCATAAACAGGAAATGAAAGAATCACCTCCAAAATGGCCTTCAGAAAACCCTTATATTTCTCTGGAGTAACTGACTCGACTATTGCAGAACCTCACTTCCGTATCAAAATCGCCATTATTACAATGACCTGTAAATAAAGATGTACGTGCATGTGTTGAAAATTTCCAACACCAACACCAATACATTTTCATTATTATGTATATAAGGCAAATAAGTGCTTAATGTCAAATTTGCATGTGCCTATGATCTAAAATGATGTCTGGGGACAATGACCATGGTTGAACTTCATACACAACATCAGACAAAAGACTGCAGGTCTTTGTCTTGTAAGCATGACACTAGTACTTTCAAAACAGCCCTTAAATATGCAATCAACTAGCATCGAAAGCAAAATCGTACACTCTGAATCAGGAGCAATTAAGAGAACACTCACTTTTATCACTTCCCCCACTTTGGTATGCAGCAAAGATAAAAGTAAGGGAAAAGATCAGGCATTGACAGAGAGATATCTACATCCTGATAAACCAATACTGAGAAAGCAGACACTCTTCCACTTTTTAACTGAGGATATGAGCCAGAAAGATAGCCCATTATCTGATTATTGTAAAATCATTAGATATTAGTGATGAAAGCAGCTGTGGAACTGGTGATACATCAAAGGATCAAGTACTTAAAGGTACCATTAGTATTAAATCAGATGTTGAAGTAAAATCAGTTAAATACTTACCATGCTAAATCAGTTTGTGACAAGGTGCATCAGAAATAGCTGATGAGTCTTCCAAGCTGGCACTTATCTTAAGGAGTATATCATAAGAAGTTTTCCTGTATTCTTCATTGCCCTACATATAAAAAAACACATCACTAATGCAGCAATCTCTCTTATCATGGAATTAGTACTATATTGATAGGTAGACAGAGGGGGAGGAGGAGGTGGGGCTCAAACCACAAAAATTGGGCACCACAAAGGATGCCATAAGCACTAGGTATCACTTGAACCCCGACTTTTTTTTTATATGTAATAAAAATGTTATTCGAACGTTAAAAAAGAGAGTCACCCAAATATACACAATGTATACAACTGGGGATCAATACAATCAAGAACATAAATTACAAGCATCCAACAAATCATAAATCGAAGAGATAGAATGGCTTCCTATGATTGACATCCAATCTAATAGAGTTTTAAAAAAACAAAATTTTGGATTGATTATTGTCCTTTCAAAATCCTCAAAACACCGGTTGTTTCGCTCTATTTTAATATCAAATAAAAATTATAAAAAGCGTGAGGTTACAATTTAACTTAAGTAATAATGACACAAGAAGCTTCAGATGACTCAAGTACTAAGCTTACTTCAAAAGGTTGACAACGGAAATGCAAAGTAATACATCAAGAAGAAAGACAAAGTTGGACCACAGCCCCCCACCACAACATACACACAAAAGAAAATCATAAAAGCATAAAAAGGGAGGAGGAAATATTGGCATACATAAACTACCATATCATATAATCTAGTTTCCCATGTTGCAAGATAGTAAAGCTCTTAAGGACCTCTCAATATTTTCAGATGATTTGCTTACTATACATACTGTCATGTATCCTCAGGGAAAATATTATATGAGTGCATTGACTTACTAACTGGGGATCATAATTGACTTCAGATGAATATTCAATTTAGCGGAAGAAGACTTCACGTAGATAGATAAATCTACTTCAAAAGCTACTTTATTGGCAGCTACGCTTCCACTATCAGTATCAAGCCCTTTTGTGGGCCAAATCACAATCCACCAATAGTAGGGTAATGGTAGTGAACAGCCATTATCTGATTAAGAGTTTTAAGCTCCAAGGTTTTTGGCCAAAAAAAAAAAAAAAAAAAAAAAAATTAAAGGATAGAACTGAGTGACGTGTATGGGATAAAGATCTCATTATTCACATTTACACAAGATCAGGCCTAAAATTCAGGCAGAGCTTCAAAGATATACTCTTAATAAACTAATAAGTTTGAGAGAGAATCAACAGACCAAACAAAAGTAGTATAGGACAGTTACAACATCATACTTCTACAAATAATAGCTCATACCTCCTTTAATGTGAGTATAATTCTCACTGAGTATAAGAAAGGCCTTTGTATTCTCCTCCTCCCCAGCTCATCTGCACAAGCATACAAAGGTTTAACAAAAAATCAGCTAAAGAAATTTAACAGCCTTTTTTAATACTGTACAGAGAAGGCTGCCGCTTCACATATAGGGCTGAAAGCATAAATGATTGTAGGGAACTAACTAACTACAATTAACATGCCAAATGAGCTGAAAGCAAGTAGTTATGAATGTACCAGAAAAGCATAGGTCCATGAGATACGTTTGCAATATCTACAATGCAAAATGCCAAAAGCAACTGATTCATCTAAATATGTATTAACTATAAAGTATAAACCAAACTTACTCACCCAAAAGAATACCTATTCAAATGTGATAAGAAACAACTAATTGTGTCGAATAACCTCTGGCTGTAATTCAAGTAAGCAGATAATCTTCATTATGAAAAGAAGTGAAACAATGGAACCATGAGAATGTAGTACGGCCTCATTCCGCCTAAAATGTTTGTGGAAGATCCTTTGAAACTAGAATACAAGCACAGGTGCCAAGCTCTGAATTGCAAGTTGAATAGCTTGAAAAATGAAAAAATCTCACATAACACAGATGCAAAACAACGAGTTCAGGTGCCAATATTGATGAAGTGAAATATGCATGCACTACTTGTAACTAACTTTGACTAATTGACCTTGATACATGAATTAACCCAAATCTGAGTTTCCCATTTGAGTTACAAGTTCCCAACAAGTGCATTTAACTATCAAGAAACTGCTATAGGATGATGGAAGTAAGAGGAGAAAGCAGGATTAATCGGCATTGAAAGCCTTAAAATGCCATTCGGCAGTTAACCTTCCGTACCAAAATGTCGATGTCAGAACCTCCCAGTCTTGCCAAATTTTGAGTTCCTCTGTTTCTCAATGCGGCAACGATGTGGGTTCCGGTTTAAGTTCTTTTCAGTTTCCCTCCCTATTGTGGCTTTTGAAAGTATGTCGAATGTTTAAATGACAAAATGATTCATTGAGCAGACACAGCAGGATATTTGTCGAATGTTTAAATGACAAAATGATTCATTGAGCAGACACAGCAGGATATTCACTTCAATCTGGATCCAGTGAAGTGGTTACCTCCTGATGCAAGCTGTTTTAAGCTAAATGTTGCTGGTTTGAGCTTCAAAGATGGGACTGGAGGTGTGGGAGCGGTAATTCGTGATAGAGCAGCTGAGGTGTTCGATGCATTGTTTGAGAGATTTTGTGATTCATCATTTGTAAAGTTGTAATTTTCAATTATATTTTGTTGGCTTTAATTTCATGTTAAATTTGATTATATTTCTTCAATCATTTCCCTATATGTTTGTGGGATTTAATATAAGGGTTAAGTGTGTGAAATTGGTGAAAAACTGTGAAGAAAAGACAACTCATGATTGACTTGTGAGTGGACAACCCGCGAAAGGCCAGCTAAAGAGTCAAGTGTCAGAAGATATCTCACAACTCATCTCGCCACTTGGCCAACCCACGAGATGCACTACCAGTCTATTTTAGTATGCTTTCCTCATTTCTTTACCTACACTATAAAAACTCACATTACCCACGAAATTGTAAGGAGAATTTCAAAGAAAAAACCTTAGAAATCCATTTAAGAGTTAGAGATTGTACACCCACAATCATCTACACATTTCTCTTAGTTTTCCTCTACTCCTACCTCTCTAATTACAAATCCTTAAGAGATTTTTAGTCCAAACACATACCTCATCCAATCTGAGTGTTGCGAGTTGTTTTGGTGCCTATGGGGAGTATTGGATGAAGCCATTCCTTGGCGTATGCAGTTGGAGATAATTGTAGGATCCCAATAACTAGTGAAGACAAGACTCGGTAAAGTCCATTGGGAGCAGAAACTTGGAAAGTTCAAGTACTTTAGGTAGATTAGGCTTGGAAGGTCTTTTTGATATCCTTGTACTCCAACTTTATTCACTAGTGGATCATTTCAACTTGGAGGGCTGCAGAGAGGTTTTTACGCCTAGTACTTCGATTTTCCTCTTCAATAACACATCGCAATGTTATCTATGTTTGCATCTCTCTTCTCTTACTTCTTGTGTTTTTTATTACTTGTTTATTATGTATGCTTATGCACTAGGAAGTAGTCTCGATTAATTGTGCATTGATTACTCTTATTCCGCACTTAGTTGAGTAATTTAAAAGCAATTAAACTGTAATTTAAAATTGAAGGTCTAAACAAACTTTAGTGTTTTTACACTATTGAGCTTTCAATTGGTGTCATAGCGGGTACACATATTTAGATTTAATTATCTTGTGTGATCCTAGATTGCTTTTTGAGATGGACCTCCCTTCTTTGATGGGAACAACTATGCATTTTGGAAGGTTCGCATGCGTGCGTTCCTATGTGCTATCGATGAGAGTGTTTGGGACTCCGATGAGGTTAGGTGGGTTAGACCTGAAAAACCAAAGGCCGAATGGGATAAGGCCACATTAGCTTTGGCCAATGCCAATAGCAAGGCAATAAATGCTATTTTCTACGTAAAGTGTCTCTTGATGAATTTCATAGAAATTCACATGTACAAACCACCAAAGAGGCTTGGAAGATCCTGAGACAACTTACTAAGGAACCAAGAAGGTCAAGGATACAAAGTTACAAATTCTCACTACTCGGTTTGAGGAAGTGAAAATGAGTGAGGATAAGTCATTCGAATCTTTTTATGGAAGACTCAACGAGATTGTAAATGCCAAGCTCAATCTTGAGGAGAAAATTGAGGAGACCAAAGTTGTTTGGAAGGTCCTAAGGTCTCTACCCGAGAGTTTCTGGGTAAAAGTCACTGCTATTGAAGAAAGCAAGCACTTAGATGCTATCAACATCCAAGAGCTTGTTAGGTCTTTACAAACCTATGAGCTTGGACTGACATTGTATAAATCAAGCAAGTCTTTGGATCTTAAGACTGTCAATGAGAAAGCCGATGACTCCTTGGATGAAGATGATGTTGAGAAGGAAGTTGCATACCTTGCCAAGAACTTCCAAAAATTTCTCAAGATGAAGAATAATGGGAAACCATTTGGTAAAGGAAGGTCATCATCCTTCAAAAAGGATTTCAACAAAGATGACAAGCACAAGAAATAGGCCAAGTGGAAGAATTCCAAAGATTCATCCTCAACTCAAGGAATCGTTTGCTATGAATGCAATAGGCATGGACACTTGAAGAGGGAATGCCCAAACTATTTGAGAAGCAAGGGTAAGGTTCTCACTACCATCCTTAGTGATTCTAAGAACTCTAGCTCCGATTTGGAAGATGACTGTGATGGTGATGGAAATAATTCTGCCTTTATGGCAATCACCTCAATAGATTCAAAGGACGAATTAGATGAGTTGAATGAGGAACTCGGTGAGCACACCGATGTTGAGGAAGTTGAAGCTTCCGATGATGAAAATGAATATCTTGAAGAAGGTGACAGAAAATTTCAAGATGCTTATGATGCTTTGCTTGAAGATTGTGGCAAATATGCTAAAATTGCAAAGAATGTGGTCAAGAAGATGAAGAAAATTGAAGAAGACCACAATTATACTCTTGTGCAACTAAAAGGTGCCAAATGTGAAGTTGGGGATTTGAAAGAAAAGCTGTTGACTGCCTATTCCAAGACCAAATCCCTCGAGCTTGAGGTGATTCAAGAAAATGCAAAAGTTAAGCACGTATCAACCAAAAAGATTGACAATGTCCTAACATCTCAAAAGACCTTCTCGAATAAGACCGGATTAGAATACACTAGTGGAGGAAGTTCAAGTGCTAAAACCAAGAAGGAGATGAAGTTTGTGTCGGCTAAGGTTGAGGAGAAGCCCAAGGTTGAGGGTCCGGTTGATGTGAAGAAGGCCATTGTGGCAAAATCTAAGGCAAAAGGAAAATCATTGCCCAAGAATCAAAGAGAACCTCAAGTGAAGCATTTTTGCCATCATTATGGTATTCGTGGTCACACTAGACCAAATTACTTCAAGCTTCATGCAATCAAGAGAACTAATCAACAAAACGCTCCTAGAAACAGAAAAAAGGAAACCAAGAAGAAAGCAAGCCGAAGGAGAAAATGGTGGTCCTCTCATTGACCATGTCATGGAGATGCTCACTAGCATATCATCATGCCTAGCTAGTTTCACCCTGAGATTTGAGCGTTATGTATCTCGTACCCCGTGTTAAGGATCTCACTCACAACACCCATGCATTGTGGGTGAAGAAAGGTACTCATGCATGATCACTATACCATGTCCATGCATTAATTCTTTCAATGTTTAGGGACATAGTTTCATGCATACTCTCATTTGCATTTTCTCTTTGCAATGACTTTTGGTCATCATGCTTCCCTCTAGCATGTTTCTTTTACTTGCTTTTGTTTAAAAATTTGTTTGTTTTGATCTTACTTTATTACTTTTGTTTTGTACGAGTAAAAATCCAAAATCACATAAAAAGTATAAAATCCAAAAAATTTGATTGCTTGTGTTTGTGTTCATATCACATGTTGAGTTTAGCCTAGTACCTTCATACTAATGGTGTAGTTTATTTACAAGCTTGGTCTTGCTATGTATGCACATATATTGAATATGACTGAAATCTAGAAATCTATGTTTCATTGTTGTAAATAAATCTTCAAGCTTTTCATGCATGTCTAGCCAATATTCTTGATCAATCTTGATACATTTGTAGACTTGATTTTATATATCTCCTCAAATTTAATTTTTTCTCAAAAAACTCTTCAAACGTCAATCTCTAAAAGGAGAAAGAGCTGAAAGAGTCTTGTTTCAAAAACAAGTTAGACTAGGAAAATATGGAGCCAAATGTATTCAAAAATGTATGATACTAAAGCCAAAGGCTTATTTTTCAAAGAAATATCAAAAATTCATGGCATTGATGCTCAAAAATTGAGTTGTATTGATCAAAGTATGAAAAATAGAAGCCAAATGAAAAGTTTTCAATCAATGTAAACACTTTGGTGAGTCATATACATTCATTTCTATTCATGAGATAGATCTCTTGACTTAGTGCTATTTGTGTATAATTTGATTGAATTGATCATTGAAGCTTCATGCTCGACTATGGACTAATTCATACTTGATAATCACACATAACACACAAGTCTTTTGTTCAATGAATATCTATTTCATTAGTGTAATTGTATGTGTTTAAATGTGACGTGTATATGCTCAATTATTTCCATCACCATAATTGTACTTGTTAATCGAACCAAAAAGATTTTTGAGTATTTTATTTGTTTTTGGAAGTAATTTGTATCACCCATGCCTTTGAAAGTTTTTCTCTAAAAGCCAAATTTTTGTGTTCAAAAACTTAGTGTTTGGAAATTTCGCAACTCATCTCACGAGTGGATTGAGTCTCAACCCGATCGCGAGATGAAATGAGGAAAATTCAATTCCTTCACAAAATCAGGCAAAGAGTCTTGTGACTTAGTCGTGAGTGGCTTGCGACTTAGACCTAACTCATGAAATCAACCTTGTGCATTTGCACATTTTGCAAGTAACCTCGCAATTGGCTCACAAGTCACTAACTCGCCAAATGTGCGAATTGACAGTTTTTAAAGGACATGAAAAATCAGTTTTCAAAAACTGTCTTTTTGTTCTTCGCGAGTCCCTCTCCCCAAAACTCAAAATTTCTTCAAAACTCAACCATTTTTCCTTGGATTTCACTTCTTGGACTTCCCTATGGTAATTTCTAACACATTTTAACTTTCAAGTCCTTAGTTTATGCTCTAAATTACTTAAAAACTAGGGTTGGGTTTATTTTGCATGGGGGTTTGGGAAAACTTACATTTTGTCAAATTTTTGTCAATTTTTTATTAGGCTTAGTCCCATTTGTGTTTTTGATGATAATGTTGGCCCCATGTAGCAAAAATAACATGCATTGATGTAGATGTTACACATGTTCATGCATTTCATCACATATAGGGTTTAAAGATGCATGCTAGGTGTTTGATAAAATGCTTCTATGGCATTTTTAACTCATTTGGACTCTAATGAGTATCAAACTTTGGGAATTACCATGTTTACTTATTTGTAACATATTTTGATCATTGGATGTGTTTAACACACTTTGCCCCATTAGTGCTTGTTCATGTATAACACACCTGCCCTTGATACACACACCTTATCGCCCTTATCATGCCATGTCGTTATTCATTCTTATGTTTTTTTTTTTTTTCATCTAGCATCCATAGCATGTGTTTCTAACTTTGTTTATGTTCTTTTAACTTAGTTTTTAGAGTGTTTTTGCTTTGTTTTTGTACTAACTCACATTTAATCAAGTTTGTTGCCATTTTGTGTATGGTTTGTGTTTGTTTTTGTAGATGTCTTCTAGGAAGAAAATCATTGCAAAAAGGTCTGCTGAGTGCCTCCATTATGACAATCAGAGGTTTAGAAATGGAGATGCTGACACCGCATTCACCGAATTCTACAATGAGGCTATGATAATTGTAGAAAGGGAAGTAAATCTTGAGTCTCTATCTTATACCTTCATTCCAAAAGTGTTTAGGGATAGAGTTTGGGGTCCCCTTCTCATTGGATTCGGGATTATGTGTGATCCTCTTATTCAAGAGTTCTTTTCGAATGCTATTATGGAGGGTGATCATCTAAACTGTTGGATCGGAGGAACAGTTCTCGCTTCTCCTACATCAATCCAGAATCTACTACAAACCCGTCTAGTTGCTCTAGAATCTTCTCTACCTTATGATGATAGAAGGACACTGATTGTAGAAACATTAACAGATCTTGGTGGCAAACAAAAACGCCTATCCATCCGGACCATGCATACGGTGGATTTCTCTCTAGAAGTCAAAGCTCTAGCATATATCATGTTCTTCAACTTTATCCGGTTAAGAACTTGACAACCTTGTCACAACCAAGGACCTTACTCCTTCATGATCAGCTCAAGAAGAAGGAGACTGATATTTGTGCCCACATGTATTATCTTCTTGCAAAGTGTATCCGAAAGAAGAAGGTTCGAATGACTACCTTTTTTGGGCTTGATCATGAGGATTCTTCAAGATAAACGGGTCAAGTTTCCATCTAGTTGGGTTCCTATGAAAAGGGAATATCCAATTTCATCTCATACTATGATCAAAAGTAGAGTGCGTCTTTAGGTTTATAAGAAGGAACCAGCAGAAAAGAGGGCACAAGGAGAGGCTACTGAAAATGAAGGTGGTGATACCATGAGGAGATCGATCGGTTTACACTTGGTCCAAAAGAAATTCCACCTTCACCTCCATAGAAGCAACCACGAGGCTCGAGGCCCCAAACCGCCTCAATCTAATTCTTGATAGATTGGACCACTTGCAGAGGTCCTTTGATGATCATGCTCTATACTCCAGAAAACAATTTGTCTACCTTCAAGCGCAGATTACTCATCTCTTCAATCGCTTCCAGAACATTGGGATGCCAACGACTAGTGTTTTTGGCCATTCCGGTCAAAAAAGTGGAGTAGTATTTGTTGAGGTGGAGTACAGATTGAGGGGTAGAAATATCTTCATACCTTCCTATAACTATTTTCTTATATTTACATTGCTTTATTTAAGTTTTCAATACTTTAGTTTAAAACTTAGGTTAATTTAGTACTTTTGTACTTAGTTTTTATAACCTTTATGATGCTTTTAATTATCTATTGCCTTCTTGTTTTAGTTTTCTTTATTGCATCATATGCTTGTTTGGACATGCAATTAGTTTTGGCTTTGCTCTTAATTGTTTGCATGTCCAGGATGTTCATTTACTCGATACATGTTCATTGTAGTCATTTCTTAATGACTGTTCATATTTGATCAAGTTATGCTTTAAGTTCAATTCAATTGGTTTATACTTGATCACATTTTACTTGTTCTATATACATGCCTTGATTTCTACTTGTCTCAATCTTAATGAAGTAATTTGTTATGCACAAGTTGTGGTGCCTAGCCCAAGGTACCTGATGAGTCTTTGTACATCCTTGGGATTGTTTGGCAAAGTAAGTTGTTGTATCGATCTAATTTGGCCTAGATTCACCTCAATGCCTTGATTTGTAATCATATACCCTAAGAACTTTCTGGCACCTACTCTGAATGCACACTTATTGGCATTGAGGCGCAATTTGTGTCGCCTCAAGATTTTGAAGGTTTCGTTTAGGTTCGTCATGTGCCTCTCATCCTTCTTACTCTTGACCACCATGTTGTCTATATAAACTTCAATTGTACTCCCGATCTTATCCTTGAACATTCTTTTCACCATCTGTTGGTAAGTGGCCTCTGCGTTTTTCAGCCCAAAGGGCATTACAAGATAATGATAATTACCCTCGAGGGTTATGAAAGAATTCTTCTCCTAATCCTCAAGAGACAAAGCAAATTGATGGGATCCTTGAAAAGCATCTAAGAAACACATCCTCAGATACCCAAGTGGCATCAACTAATTGATCAATCATTGGGACAAGGAAGAGGTCCTTCGAGCACGCTTAGTTCAGGTCAATAATATCTACATAGACTCTTTACTTCCCATTCTTCTTTTTCACCACCACTGTATTTAACAACTATTCAGGGAAGAACACCTCTTTAATAGCCCCAGCCTGTTTCAAATTTTCTACTTCTTCCTTCTCAACCTCCACATGTTGTTTGGCAAATCTCCTTAGCTTATGCTTTTTAGGGGGGAATAAGGGATCTACATTCAACTTATGGGTGATGAAGGTCGAATCTACATCGGGCAACTTATATGGACTCCAAGCGAAAACATCCAAATTTTGTACCAAAGATAACAGCACTACAACATGGTCCTCTGGTAGTAGGCTTTTTCTAACCTGGAAATATCTATTTTCATATGGGAGGATTCTAATCTGGACCAACTCTTCTTCACTGTTAGCCCTAGTGCCTTCCTCAAGTTTCTATGATTTCTATAATGATTTTGGTTCCACTTGCTCCTTCTGTTTGATCTAATGATTGATCGTGGCCACTAGGCATTGCCATGCCACTTGCTAATCCCTCCCGACCACAGTAATTCCATCTTCGATTGGGAATTTAATCTTCATATGTAGTGCAAACAATACCACTCCCATGGCATGAATCCAAGGCCAACCAAGAATTGGCGTGTACAGAGAAAAGGCATTAACTACTATGAAGTTCACCATTGCCTCCTTCCCTTCAATCATGATAAGGAGTGAAATATGCCCCTTGGGTACCACTACCTTCCCATCGAACCCCACTAGAGGCGTGTCATACTTTGCAAGATCTCCTGGCTTCAAACCCAGGCCCTTATAGAGGTCGGGGTACATTATCTCAACCCCGCTCCCTTCATCTATTAACACCCTTTTGACCAAAAAGCCTCAAATTCTTGATCCCACGATGAAGGTGTCGTCATGTGGCTGGGACGTCCCCTCGAGGTCATCGTCGCCAAAAGTGATCGGCTCTCTAGTCGGCCTTAGCCTCTTCTCTGGCTAGTCTGCAGCTTTAGGGCCTTGTTGGGAGGTAATGCTCAAAATCCCTTTTCAAATGACTTGCACTTGCGCCGATGGAGGCTGCATGGATAACTTCGGTAATTCCCAAGGGCGGAGGAATTGCATTTCCTCAATTTCCCGAGGTTTGCCCTGTCGTGCTACCTCCTTGCCCAACCACAAACTCCTTAAAATGCTCGGCCTTTACAAGTTTCTCCAAATGATCCTTGAACACTCTACATTGTTCGGTGGTGTGACCCTTCTCTCGATGATATGTCCAATACAAGCTCTGATTCCTCCTAGATGGGTCCCCTCCCATCTTACCCGACCACCGAAAGTAAGGTTCGTTTTTTATCCGCTCCAAAATCTTGTGAACTGACTCCTTCAATGCTACGCTAACACCTCTTGTACAGACCTCGAGCTCCGATGCCCTAACTTCCCTCCTAGGTCATTACTGAAAGCCCCGGGCCGCAGATCCCTATTATATTGAGAGGTGGCCGAAGCTTTTCCCTTACTCTGCTGTTGGTCATCTTTCAACCTTTTATATTCCTCAATCCTCCTCATGAGTTGATGCATGTTCTTGGGGGGTCGCATAGTCGGCGAGTCTCTCAATTCGGACTCTTGGGAGGCCCATCTGAACGCACTTGCTTGCACAACCTGCTCATTCCCCCACCTATCTCATTGTATAGCTCCTAGAACCTATTGGCATATGATCGAAGGGTCTCCCCACTTCCCACCTTCATAAATAGCAACGCGTCAATGGGCTAGAGGACCCAGCTACAAGTGATAAAACGGGCCCCAAATGCCTAAATCAACTCTCAAAAGTGACCCCTTCCTTAAACCGTTGAACCATCTCATTACCATGGGCCCGAGACTGGATGGAACACTTTACACATTAGCCCATCGTTCTAAGAGTATAAGGATATCGCTTGAATGTAATGATTGACATGCTCCACTAGGTCGGTTTTGCCGTCATAGCAAATAAATGGGGGACAGTTGAAACACCTAAGCATCTCAGTACGTTCTATCTCGTCGAAAAACGGTGCTCAAGTGGCTCTCCGAAGTACACAGCTCATGGCATCCAAGGCGGTGTTGGGGTGTTGTGGACTAAGGGAGTCGCCACCTAGATTAGGTCTAGGAACCATATTGGGTCTTTTGAGCCAATCACTTATACACATGGATCCACGTACCAAATTGTGGGTCCGGAATTTGGGTATAGCTTGGAAAGGTATTGACACCCAAAACCGCCCGGCTTGTGAGCCAGCCTCTATTATGTGTTGCTAGGCTATATTTAATTAAAGAGTTTATTAAGAGAGCTCTAATCCTTATCCTAAATATACATCATGCACTTAAGGAAATACATAACATGTTAGAAACATATCACAATATAAAAGGAAATAATTCAAACACAAACAAACAAAATAAAATAAACATGGCAAGTTGACACTTTAATGAAACACACAAGGAAAGAAAATCAAATTGAAACAAATAAAACACAAGTCAATCATATTATACTAAAAAGGAAGAAGATAACAATTAAAACATACACATAAGGAAAGGTTATAAAATAAGCTAAACATGGCAAAAGATTCAAACAAACATGAAAAACAATTAAACCTAAATAATTAACCTACATTGGAGTCAAAAAGAATCAAATAACATATGGAAAATAATTAAAGATAATAAAAACAAGATTTTACCCTAATCTAGATTCGTGGTGCGTGCGCATACTCAAGTACGCATACGCATCTATGAAATATGTGTCTGCGAACTCAAGTATGCATACGCAGCCTCTAATACTGATTCTAATAAAAAAAAAAAAAAAAAAAAAAAACTACATTTTTAGAGATTTAGAGTGTGTTTAGATACCACTTATTTTGCTAAAAACTAAAAACTGAAAACACTATAGCAAAATAATTTTTAAATATGTAAATAGTGTCGTAGGACCCATTTTTAATAAAAGTTTTGTTAAAAAAAGATGTTTATGGATCCCATGAACGATTACACAGACCCACCGAACAGTGCATAATCCCACTTGTGGCGCTTTCCTCCAAAAAAAAAAAAAAAGAAACGCAAAACACTGGGTTTTCATCCGTATTCAAACGGATACTTAATCAAACAAACATATAACATGTATGATCAAACAAGCGTATTACAAACCCTAAAAAACTACACTAACCTAAAACAAAAACATAAAACATCAACATAAACAACAAAACATGAAACAAAACAAAACAAACAATTAAACTAAACTACTTTAAATCAATAAACATGTTAAACTAACCTAGGGATTGCAATAGCTATATAAGAATAAGAAGAACATATTACAAACAACCTAAAATCAGATTAATACATATCAAACATAATCATGAACATCAAACAAATCAAATAAAACAAATATAAAAACTATGTTAAGAAACTCATGTAAATCTTATTGAACGAAGAAAGAGTTCATGGAAAGAACACTTACCTTGCTTTAGATTATGAGTTTAGATTTTGTTTAACCAACCCCTCGAGTGCCTACAACACAAAGATTAGATTAATAAGACAAGAATAATCAAAAGAACACAATAGTTTAGGTAATCACAACTCAAGAACAAACTTTAATTGAAAAAGGTTTTGAGAAATCAATTTTGGAAAATAGTTTCTGCCTTAGAACTAACTAAAGAGAGGTTTTAATTATGTAAAAAATGCTCTAAGGTACTGCTCTAGGGTTTTGAAAAGAGGAAAAAATGTTTAAGAGAAGATGGAGGCCAAAACATCACTCTCTCTAGTCAGGATTTTGATTGGAAGCATAAGATGAGCATTTATATCTAAAATTAGGGTTTTGGAAGGCTGTTTAATGATCTTTGGACGTGCTCAAGGGTCCATGTGCCGGCTCACATCAAATAATGATGTTTTGGGCTATTAAAATGATGTTTTAAAACCCAGAAAATCGGACTGCCCAGTTGGCCCAACTTCAAATAGTCATAACTCACTCAATATAAGTCCAAATTAGGCAAAATATGTGTTCAAATTGAAGCCCAGGATGTTTACTTTTCAATGAAATAAACCTCACTTAAAAATTATTTGTAGATCAAAAGTTATGGCCAAAATAGTGAGCAAAGTTCATTTTCAGTATTGATTTCAAAGTGATTTGAGCACTTTTGAGTTGTAATTAATTCCAAACTATTGTGAATTTTTTAATTACCCTAGGTTGACATATATCAAACTCATCATTGGGGCCAAGAACCAAAATTTATTAACGGGTACAAAATACGGTGTCTACAGATGCCCATGTCTATCTCTTCTCGGTGTTTTAGAGCGACGCTCTATAGTCTCATTAGAACTATCTCTTGATCGCCGTGAATGACTTCAATGGGACGACTCTCCCATATAACTGCCAGTAAATTCATGATCACTAGATGACTCTTCTCAGTCAATTCTTCAACATCGACCCCTTATTTCAAGCTCCAACTCCTTAACTTGCTTTCATAAGTTTTCTATCTCTTGGTCCCGTTCACTACGATACGAATGCTCAAGAACATAGGAGACCAATCTTTTTCCTTGAGAAGAAACCTCATCCAAATCCACCATTGTCTCATGCCCATCTTACATGTGATCTTGCTCTCTTTTCCACTCCCTTTCCATCCTTCTTTGGCCTCGAGATGAGACCCTTGAACGGCTACCTTTGGAGCCCACCGACCCCTCACCTACATGTGGCCCCTCTATTTTGGGCGGCGAAAAAACTAGCCCTAGGTCTTCAGGTGAGTAGGAGATTCCCACAAATGGCGCCAATTGTGGTGTCTAGCCCAAGGTACCTAATGAGTTTTTTATTCAAACTCCCAATTTACTTGTTTTTTAAGGGTGTAGAATTTCCTACAATGGGAAAACCTCTTAAAGTCAATCCTATGACCTAAGAGAAGGTACTTTAGGCCCAATCTATATTCTGTTTCCCTCTGTGCATGCTTGCCAAGAAGGCTCAAGCTTAGTAGTGCTAAGCTTACCCCTTTTGGTAGTTTCTCTCTCTTTTTCTCTCGTGTATCTCTCCCCAAAAATTGCTAACCCCTTCCCTCTAACTATTGACCTCTATTTATAGACTTCCCTTAATGGGGTTATCATGATGAGATGATAGTTTTCCATGTTGGTGGGTCCCTCTAGGACATATTCCCGACCGGATGGGACCCACTTCTTGTGACTGATGCAACTCTCTTGAAATTTGCACATGTTGTCAAATGGTGCTCGGCAAGCAATATCCCCCAAGGCATTATCGTTCTCCTCTGTTCGGGTCCCGACCTAGAATTGGGCCCCCGACATTGTGAAGGCTAGTGGGTTGGGCCCCAATTTTATACTAAACCCCGACCTTATAACTTAACTATGGATAAAGGATCGGCCCTCGACCGATGCTCGTACACAAGTGTTTCAAGTTACGGTATATATGTTACAAAATCTTCACGGGTTTTAGATTTAGGTGTGAGTGAGTTTTGCCACTATTTTCAAACTCACGTTTAAGTCTAGAGTCTGTTTAGGGGTTTTGTTACAAAATAGCCAAATTGAGAAATCGTAAAATTGTAATTTTCAATTATGTTTTGTTGGCTTTAATTTCGTATCAAATTTGATTGTATTTCTTCAATCATTTCCCCGTATGTTTGTAGGATTTAATGTAGGGGTTGAGTGTGTGAAATTGGTGAAGAACTATGAAGAAAAGACAACACGCAACTTGCTCACAATTGGCCCGCAAGTGGACAACCCGTGAAAGGCCACGTGAAAAGCACATGCTGAAAACTAAAGAATCAAGTGCCGGAAGGCATCTCGTGACTCATCTCGTGACTTAGCCAACTCACAAGATGACCTACAAGATGCACTGCCAACCTATTTTAGTGTGCTTTCCTCATTTCTTTACCTACACTTTAAAAGCCCACATTACCCACGAAATTTTAAGGAGAATTCCAGAGAGAAAACCCTAGAAATCTATTTGAGATTTAGAGATTGTACACCTACAATCATCTACACATTTCTCTTAATTTTCCTCTGCTCCTACCTCTCTAATTACAAATCCTTGAGAGATTCCTAGCCCAAACACATACCTCACCCAATCTGAGTATTATGAGTTGTTTTGGTGCCTATGGGGAGCATTGGATGAAGCCATTCTTTAGCGGATGCAATTGGAGCTAATTGCAGAATCCGGATAACTAGTGAAGACAAGACTTGGTGAAATCCGTTGGGAGCTGAAACTTGGAAAGTTCAAGTATTTTTGGTAGATTAGGCTTGGAGAATCTTTTTGATATCCTTGTACTCCAACTTTATTTACTAGTGGATCATTTCAACTTAGAGGGCCGCGGAGAGGTTTTTACGCCGAGTTCTTCGGTTTTCCTCTTCGATAACGCATTGCGGTGTTATCTATGTTTGCATCTTTCTTTCCTTATTTCTTGTGCTTTATTATTACTTGTTTATTATGTATACATATGCACTAGGGAGTAGTCCCGGTTAATTGCACATTGATTACTCTTATTCCGCACTTAGTAAAATAGTTTAAAAGAAATTAAGTCGTAATTTAAAATTGAGGGTCTAAATAAACTTTAGTGTTTTTACACTATTGAACTTTCATCGTTGATTAAAAGAACATGTATTACTCGTCTCTCACATATAGTGCAATGGAGCCATGTCACGGAATTTAGTAGAGTGATTGTGGAATGTGAAGACACTGCAATGATAATGCATTTACAATTGTAGCACGTTATTTTGTTGAATAGGGACTATTGCTAAATGATATTAAGTAAAACATGAAAAGCTTTGAATGTGTTTCATTCCAAGTTGTGCAGTAACTATGCAATTCAAGAGCTAGCAAAGTTTTCTCAGCAAAATGTAGAGCCTCGGGTGTGACTTGAGGATTGTCCTTTCTTCTTGCTCCCAATTGTACACAAAAATATTTCTAAATAATAATAATAATAATAGCTATCACCTTTATTCAAAAAAAAAAAAAAAAAAAAAAAAAGACAGTGAAAGGGTGTTTTGGATTAATTCAAGGAAACCCAGCCTCCTTAACACTTCAATTTGTAGTATAAGTTTAATATCTTTATCAGATTTTTACAAATTAAAGAATAGGAGCTAACACATGCAATTAAACCCACCTTATTTACACATTCAATAAGGATCTAACTTAACAATTAAGACAGCCATAAATTAAACAGGCATATACATTTACACTATATGTTTTCTTATATCTTAATCTACCACCCAAAAAAAAAACTACTTAATATTATAAATTTTAGATTTTGATGCACAATCAAAAAATATCATAGCAACCAACAAGAAATGCATAAAATAAAATTAAATGGGCAATGCATAGGGTTTGATAAAAAGAATCGTAAATATAAAACTACTTTTTGTCTCTTCTCAATTTTCTAGGCTAACAAACAGAAAGATAAGATGAAAGAATTACCTGAAACGTTTCTTAACGTTATTCTGCAATCGAAGAAAAAGAACACAGAAGAAAGAGCTTTTAAGGGACTTCAAATTCCAATCAGGGATGAAATAAAAGAGATAGACAGGCGAAGGACTAAGCCGGGCCCCAACCCAAAAATTTCTCAAGGTCCTCCATTATATAACAAAATATCTAAAATTCGTACAACAAAATTGTCCTTAAAATTGTAGAGTGGTAATTGGGTTATATAACAAAAGATCCAAAATTCGTACAAAAAATTGTCCTTAAAATTGTACAGTGGTAATTGGATTTTTAACTAAGGGTAGAGTGAGAATCACCTACAAAGTATTACAACCACAATAGGATACTTTTTATAAAATAAGCCATAACTTTTAGTACCAACTAAATATTTCATGACTCACTTAGTAGCTAGCCAATGATCTCTATTAGACTTGCTAGTAAATCTACTAAGCACTCCTACTACATATGTAATGTCAAGTCTAATACAATCAGTAGCATAACGTAAACTACCATTGATGCTAGCATAATTTTTTTGATTAAAAATATCATTATCATTATTTACATGCAGGAAATAAATGAACACTAAAATCAAAATGAGTAGCTACACATTTGTGATCATGAAAATTATATTTCCTTAATATTTTGTGAACATAATGAGATTGATCAAAAAATATTTCATTACACGTTTTTGTAATTTTAATGTCCAAAATAAAATTAACCTCACCAAGATCTTTCATATCAAAATGGTTTTTAAGCATATTTTTTGTCTTATTTATGACATGCATATTTGAACCAAAAATCAACATATCATCCACATAGAGGCTAGTAATAACATGTAAATTATTCTATGATTTAGAATATATACATTTATCACATTTATTTAATTTATCATCATTCTCAATCATGCAAGAATCAAACTTTTCATGCCACTATTATGGTGCTTGTTTTAAGCTAGATAGGGATTTAGTTAGTTTATATACCTTGCTTTCTTGTCCAGGTTCTACAAAGCCTTTGGATTGATCCATATAAATCTCTTTCTCTAAATTCCCATTTAGAAAAACATTTTTACATCCATTTAATGAATTTTCAAATCAAAAATTGCAGCAATTATCAAAAATTGCAGCAATAGCAATTAACAATCTAATAGATGTAATTCTTGTTACTGGAGAAAATATATCAAAGAAATCAATATCAACTTTTTGTTTAAAGTCTTTTGCAACAAGTCTAACTTTAAACTTATCTATTGATCCATCTAGTTTCAACTTTTTTTCTAAGGACTCATTTACAACCTATGGTCTTACAACCCGGTAGAAGATCTACTAATTTCCAAGTTCTATTAGAAATTAGAGATTTTATCTCATCATTTACACCTATTTCCAAAATATAGGATTAAGTGATGTTAAAGTCGCTTTTGAATTTTGGGGATTTTCCTCAATGTTAAAAACATAATAATCGGACCAAAATCATTTTCAACTCTAGCTCTTTTACTCCTTCTAGATTCCATTTCAAAATTTTCTTAATTTTGTAAATGAAAATTAGAAGAACTAGGTTGTGACAAAATATTTTCTTCACCCCCACTATTTTTCAATTTAAAAGGAAATTTTTCTTCATGAAAAATTGCATCACCAGTATTCAAAATTATTTTGTTTTCAAGATCAAAAAATCTATAGGCTAGACTATTAATCACACAACCAAAAAAAAGTACAAGTAGTAGCTCTTATACCTAATTTAGGTATTTTAGGGTCAGTAAGCCTTACATAAGCAAGACAACCCTATACTCTCAAATATCTCAAATTAGTTTATGTCCTTTTTCACATCTCAAAAACTGAAACGCGATATTCACTCTCTTTAAGGTCAGTCCTAGGATAGGACAGTCCAACAAATATCATATGACTCAAACAACCTCTACACAAAGTGTTCAAGCCCAATATCCGAATCAATACAAATTAGCCCATTAATCACCATAATTAAAAAGAATAAAATAGTCTCTCTCTTTTTCAATGTAGGATTAAACATTTTCACTAACTTCTTATCTTCCATATTAACTTCCACATCTTTACATTTATATTGTAATATAAATCCATTTTAATTAATTAACAATAAAATGCTCCAACAATATGTAAATGGATTTCTAAACATACATTACTTGTCTTTCCATTTTTCCCTTTAGAAATGACTTGTGGAGGGCACTTCAAGGGAAACATATGATGAGTCTTTTTAGGTCATATAGATGACTCTTTTCAGTACAAATATGGTACCCGCAGTTATTGATTAAACCTACGTCCATTGTCAAAATCTAGGAAACCGAACCCTTCAAACTAGTAGTCATATATGTATCGAACAAATATCCGGTACAGATACTATTGGATACCAAAAACTCTCTTTATTTTTCTTTCCCTCTCTCTCACCCACTTTCTCTCAAGTCTTCTGGGTAAATATTGCAAAAAATGGAATTTATTGATGTTATAGATACTATTCAAAGTTATTTGGCAAAATGAGGAAAGAGACTGAATTTCGGCAATGGTGTTGTCGAAATTGCAAGAAAAAAGTGCAATACGTCGAAGAGAGAGAAAATTGAATTTCGATAATGAGATTACTGAAATTCTTGTCTTGTCCAAGCTTTGCCTGGGAATGAATTGGGCAACCAAGTTGCCGAAAATAGGAGGAAAAAAAAAAAGAATTGTGGCAACAAAGTTGCCAAAAATGAAGGGAAAAAAATGCTACGTCTACAACATTTTTACAATATTTTCACAACAAATTACAGGTGGTTAGTTGTTATTGGTTCAAATTTGAACCTAACACTAAGATTATTTTTTTGCCCCAATAATAACAATCAAGAACAATCTGCCACTTATGATTTTTTGTAAAAATGTTGTGAAAATGTTGTGGACATATCATTTCTAAAAAAAAATTGTGGTGCCGAAATACAAGGAAAAATTAAAAAAAAAAATTGGCAAATTAATTTGTAGCAATGGCATTGCCGAAATAAAGGGGAAAAAAGTGACAAATTGATTTGTTGCAATAGCATTACTGAAATAGATCACAATAAAGTGATTTGTGGCAATGGCATTGCCAAAAACACTTTGACAAATTGAGTTTATTGTGACAAAATGATTTGAGTTTATTGTGACAAATTGATAAATGGCATTGCCGAAATAAATATTTCTTGAAGACTAGAGCTGCTTGATGACCATTGGCCTTGTTATAAGGTACTGACAACTCAATTTGTCAAAGTGATTTTGGCAATGCCATTGCCACAAATCACTTTATTGTGATCTATTTCGGCAATGCTATTGCCACAAATCAATTTGTTATTTTTTTTTTCCTCTATTTCGGTAATGCCATTGCCACAAATCAATTTGCCACTTTTTTTTTTTCCTTCTATTTCGGCTCCACAATTTTTTTTTTTTTTTAAGAAATGATATGTCCACAACATTTTCATAACATTTTTACAAAAATCTTAAGTGGTAGGTTGTTACTAATTGTTATTATTAGGGAAAAAAAGTAATCTTAGTGTTAGGTTCAAATTTGAACCAATAACAACTAACCACCTGTAATTTGTTGTGAAAATGTTGTGAACATAGCATCTTTTTTTTTCTTTCATTTTCGGCAACTAGGTTGCCACAATTCTCTTTTCTTTTTTTTCCTCCCATTTTCAAAAACTTAGTTGCCACAATTCATTCATGGGTAGAGCTTAGGCAGGACAAGAATTTTGGTAATCTCATTACCAAATTCAGTTTTCTCTCTCCCCTGACACATTGTACTTTTTCTTGCAATTTCAACAACACCATTGCTGAAATTCAATCTCTTTCCTCATTTTGCCAAATAACTTTGAATAGTACCTGTAGGGACACGAATCTTTAACGGCCCAACAAAGATGTTGGGCTCGTATATAGAAAATCCCTCGCAATACGATTTGTAGAGAGTGGGCTTGAAAGGCTAGCGTTTGGTCACAGGGCGTTGGTCCAAACCGGATTCTAGGGAAACCCAGATAAGAAAAGCCTTCAGCCTGGATATCCAAGCCCTACTCTGATTTGTAACTTGAGGGATTAGACTCCTCGGATCATGTCCGAGGAGCACTAATGTGTTTCTTCGGTTATCCGAATTGTAGGGACACGAATCTTTAACGGCCCAGCAACGATGTTGGGCTCGTACATAGAAAATCCCTCACAATACGATTTGTAGAGAGTGGGCTTGAAAGGCTAACGTTTGGTCACAGGGCGTTGGTCCGGATATTCTAGGAAACCCAATAAGAAAAGCCTTCACTGGATATCCAAGCTCTGACTTTGTAACTTGAGGGATTAGACTCCTCGGATCATGTCCGAGGAGCACTAATGTGTTTCTCCGGTTATCCGGCGGTGGGTTTTTCATGGTGTTGTACATATATTGTCCGGGCATTCTCATTCCTGGAGTTTTTCCCGTGAAGTGAGATGGAGAGAGAGCCCCTTACTTCGTTACCTTACGTTTTCTTTTATACTATCTCGCGTTTGCTGTCCTTCATCCACATGTAGGGCCAACTTTTTCAGGATCGACATTTGTCCCGTCAGCCTAATCCCGGACTTGCTGGGGATGGTAGATAAAGCCTAAGAATCCAGTTACGTTAAGTGTATAGTCTTATCTAGGAAGGGTAATAAGGGTAACTTACCCAAGATATTTTAGATCTTCTTCCCAATTTTCCTTTACCTCTTTTTTCTCTCTTCTTAAGGGGGCTTTGGGTCGGCCGAGGACTAAACTGTCCTCGGCTGCATCTTTGGGCCATCCTTGGCCTTATATTTTTGAGCTTTGGGCCATAACCTTTTTCGGTTTGGGTCTGTGGACTCTCTATGAGCAAGTGGGCCTGGCCCATAAATTATTGGGCCCCACAAGACCTAACCACCAATAAACTCTATTTTTGCAATATTTAGCCAAAAGACTCACTTTCTCTCTATGAAACTAATAGATTCTTAATTAGTTTAATTATTGAGAAATATTTATGACTTCTAGTATTTTCTTTTTCTTTTAAACTAAAAATTAGATCAATATGTTTTTAAAAATATTTATTTATATACTCCACATTTTCAAGAATAATATTTTCATATCAACATATATGATAGATAAGTAAGATAACAAAGACTTAAAAGTAATGTTACAGTCACAAATTATTTTATAACTTTTTTACAAACTGTTGATATGGCCAACTTCTTATTAGTTTTTGTCTAAACCCACCATTAACATTATTTTTTCATTTACCAATAACTACTCACCATGCACATTAGCAATTTGTAAATTTTTTTTGTAAAAATGTTTGTATCCCTAGTATTATTCAAGACCTAAAGGTCTGTTTGAGATCTGCTTATTTTTTGCTTTGAAACCAAAACTTTTTCTTTGGAAGTATTGTAGATAAAGATAAATGTTAATTGAAATAGTACAGTGAGACTCATGAATAGTATCAAAAAGTGCAATGGGATCCATGAATAGTAGCAAAAATAAGCTAAATAGTAAAATAAATTTGCAAAAATAAGTTAGCCAAACATACACTTACATAGACTAATGTTTCAACATGTAACACTCGTACTTTATCAAAAAAAAAAAAAAAAAAAACATGTAACACTGTACGGTAAGATGCAACACTAAATCACTATAACTATTGTCCAAAAATAGTATCATGTACCAAAGGATCAAATATCTTATATGGGAAACATGTTGAATTGTTGACTACCTCTATATGCTGCCAAAGAAAACTACATCTTGACAGAGTTGAGGCAAATTGAAGAAGCAAAGAAATCCAAAGATTAAAAGTTAGAACAAATGCTACCTTCATGAGAACAACAGAGAGTAGTTCATCTTCAAAAACTTAGACTGAGCTTGGACCTGTAAATTTTTTGAAAAATAGATAGGAGTATAATATATTAAAAAAACTGAAGGAGTACAAAAGTGTGCAGAAAGGGTGGCTCCCACCCGACTGACCCTAACAGCCAATACAACCAAAAGGAAAAGAAAAATTATAAAAACTATAAATTAAAAGTATGCAAGAGTCAATCCATAAGGGTAGCACACTCAGGTGCTCGGATGGTAGGCATGGTACGAGTGAACCGTTGGTATTCATCTAAAAACGTTTCTGCACTCTTGAGTATTACATGCGGCGGGGTTTGAGTCTCTTCAAAGTAAAATCTATTTCGCGCGTTCCATATGGACCATGTCACCATGGCCCACAACTCAAACTCTTTATGGGACAATCTACCCTTTAAAGATTGGGCTAAGTCAAGAACGTCCTAGCCGAGGAGTCACTCTTTTGCAGCTTTCCTTTGACAAGAGCCCAAACATTTCGCGCTAGAGGGCACCGCCACAGGATGTGGAGAACCGTCTCATCACTCGAACCGCACACCACACACTTAGGGTCAATAGGTACTCGCCGACGTGCTAAGCTTGCTCGAGTTGGTAGGATATCCGAGCTAGCCCGCCAAACGAAGTTCTGAACCTTAGGAGGGATAGATAACTGCCATAGCCGATTCCACATGGGCTTATCTTCTTGCACCCTAGAGTGTTCGCCATTCCCTGTCCCCTTCATTCGGAGTGCTACTTGATAAGCGGTTCGAATGAGAAATGTTTAGGCCTTATTTTCATTCCATATCGTGTGTATCCCAACTCTCTAAACTCCCGGGCGAATCTGCGAACTTCATCTCTCGACGGTGGTTGAAACCAAGCATTGACCTTCCCCCTATCCCACTGTTTAGTTTGTGGGTTTATAAAGTCCACCACCCTCAACGTCAAGTCCACTCCATCGTGAAAAGCCGGGGTGTGAGGTAGCCACTTGTGAGATCGAATACCAACCGAGCACCCATCGCCGATCTTCCATATGGACCCCATCCTAATTAGCTCCCTAGCATTGAGGAGACTACGCCACATGTAAGAGGGGTTACTCCCAAGATCGGCCTCCATGAATGAGCATGTGGGGAAGTACCTTGCTTTGTACACTCGGTAGAACAGCGAATGTGTCCCATGGATGAGCCTCCACACCTGCTTAGCCAACATCATAAGATTAAACGCATGAATATCACGAAAACCCACCCCCCCTCTATTTTTAGGAGTGCATAGCTTGCCCAGATTGATCCAAAGTGAATTTTCCGCTCATTCCGCGTCCCGCCCCCACCAATACTTTGCCAATATCGAGTTCATCCCATCGCACACAGCTCTAGGGATTTTGAAGATGCTCATCGAGTATGTAGGAATTGCTTGGGCGACCGTCTTAATGAGGACTTCTCTCCCAACCTTAGAGATATTTTTTTCCTTCCTCCCTATCACCCTATTAGAGACCCTTTCCTGGAGATCCTTGAAGGTATTGACTTTTGATCTTCCCCCCACTATGGGTAAACCTAGATACTTTTCGCAGCTTGTCATTACCTGCGCCCCAAACATAGACCGAATATTTTCTTGAACCTTTCGACGTGTGTTCCTGCTAAAGAACAAAGCAGTCTTTTGGTGATTAATAACCTGCCTCGAAGCCTTTTTGTACTTTGGGCTATCACGTCCATCAACCGACAGCATTCATCCGTTTTTGCTTCGCTAAATAGTAGGCTATCTTCAAATAAAAGAAGGTGAGAGATGCGCACCCCACCCCGACAAGAAGTAAGTCCTTTCAAGTGGCGGGTTTCAGTCGCCTTTCGCGGCAAGGAGGAGAGCCCTTCAAAGCAAAAAAGGAAGAGGTAGGGAGACAATGGGTCCCCTTGCTTGATACCTTTAGAGGGGGAGACATATCCGCATGGTTCGCCATTAATAATGATGGAGTAAGAGGTTGTACATACTTTGTCGGATTATGAGGTTCACCTACTACGCTGAAAACCGATTTTCAACATGATTTTTCTAGGAATTCTCAATCCACCCTATCGTAAGCCTTGCTAACATCAAGCTTAACTGCCATGTGTCCGACCTTTCCTCTCCGCCTATTCCGCATCCTGTGTAACATTTCATATGCAACGGAAGAATTATCTGTGATAAGCCGGTCAAGTACAAAAGCACTTTGGGAGTCCGAGATAACATTTGATAATATAGGTTTCACTCTATTCACAAGTACCTTTGAGATAATCCTTGAGACAACGTTACCCAAACTTATAGGTCGGTATTCAAAGATGAGTTGAGGATCCTTCTTTTTAGGTATTAGCACAATATGTGTATAGTTCATTTTGTGCAAGTACCTCCCCGAGTGTAACACCGACAAAACCGCTACAGTGACGTCGTGCCCAACAACGTGCCAAAATTTTTAGAAAAAGAAAGGAGACATACCGTCCGAACCCGGTGACTTAGAGGGGTGCATCGGGAAGAGGGCTGCCCGTACCTCCTCCTCTGTGTATGAACACGTCAAGCTCCTTGCCATCTCTTCAGTCACTACACAATCCACAAAGGTTAGCACATTCTCCATGCTAAGATCCGTCGAAGCAGGGAACAAATCTTTGTAGTATGCTTCTACTATGGCTGCTATCTCCCCTGTGTTTGTGCACCAAACCCCACTTGAATCATGTAGGCCCTCTTTGGTATTTTTCCTGCGTCGTTGGCTAGCCCATTGGTGAAAATACTTCGTGTTCTTATCTCCAGTGGAAGCCGATGGACCGATATCATTGACGCTTAACACCTCTTCGTGGTGTAGAAGGTCATTAATCTCTCTTCGAACCTCATTTATTTTGTCCAAGTTTTCCCCGAAAACTGCTGCCCTTAGCTCCTCCACTCACCCCCGCTTGGCATTTAACCGGTCCCGGGTGTTCCCAAAGGTATTACTACTCCAAGCCACGAGGTCCATCCTGCACCTTTTAATTTTTTCAAACAAACAAAACATAGGACTATCTGTAGGTTGACTCTACGTCCAACAGGTTCTAATCTGGTCTTCACACTCTGGGTGGGCCACCCACTTCTCCTCGAACCGGTGAAGCTTTGATTTTCGGTGATGGCATACACCAAAGGGCTCGAGTAGTTAACAATATGGGGTCATGGTCGAATAGGTCATTGTCGTATGAAGGACTTTTGCCTGTGGGTAAAGCTCTCACCAATCCTCCGATGCATAAACTCGATCAAGACATTCTTCTACAAAGTCAACCCCACGTCTTCCGTTTTTCCATGTGTATCTATAGCCTTGAAAGCCCAAGTCCACTAGCCCACATTGAAGAAGTGTGGACTGGAAATCCCGCATAGGCCGTAGCGGTTTGGGAGTTCAGCTGTTCCTCTCATCAAAGTGGAGAATTTCGTTAAAATCGCCGAGACACATCCAAGGAAGTGATGCCCGACCCGCTAGATGCCTCATCAAAAGCCATGTCTCACACTTTAGCCTTTCTTCTAGGTGCCCATAAACCCCTCGTCGGTCTCAATGTAATTGGATGGGGAAGAAATATGAACGTCGATATGGTTAGGTGAGTAGGTCCGGGTAGAGACCACCACTTCATTCTTCCAAAGCAAAGCAAGCCCACCACTACGGTTCACACTAGGCACAGCTAGCATCGAGGGAAACTCCAACTCCCTTTTAACGGACTGCATCTCACTAACTTTCAATTTTGTTTCCATAAGAAACAAAATTGTGGGTCCTTTTTTTCTTACCAAATCGGTAAGTACGTGAACTGCCCGGCGGTTCCCAAGCCCCCGGCAGTTCCAACTCATGATGATCATGGTGTTCGGCGGGGCCGAGAGGCAATCGCCGCCGTTGGGATAGTTGGTTTAGTTTCATCGGCCAAAACCTTATGCCGCTTATTCTTCTCCTTCTCTGTGTTAAACTCTTCTTTGTGCTTGTGGTCTCTTTCGGCTCTCTTAATACCAACCCAAGGGAGAAAGGTGGTGGGTTTGTCTTTTTTTTCTTTACATTGAGTTTGTGAAGTTTTTTTCCACGTAGATGCTTTTTGTGGAAAATTACTAGCAGACCCTTTCTCCCATGCGTGTGGATGTGTTTCATTTTTTGCACGGTTTGGGTCACGTGACCTTCTATAGTTTCCTGTTTATCCATGCTATATAATATGGGTACAGTGAAAAGGTCATGTGCTAGTATGTCCGAGACCATAGAGTGTCGGTGTGGGCTGTCATGGGGGTGGTAGGTCTGTTTCGATGTGTGGTCGGCTTCCATGGGTTTTGGTTTCAAGGTGTCAGGTTCAGGTGGCAACTCTTGCATGATCTGTGGAGAAAAGCCGACTTTGTCGATCCCATGAATTCCGGGTTTGCCGCCTTTGCAGGTGTCTGCGTTTGTAGTGCCTCGAAGATCGGTATTGTCGATCAACTCTCTCAGGTTCAACCTTGGAGTTTCCATGACCTGTGGGTCCCTTGGCGACGTCGAAGTCGCCGGTGCTGGTTTGTGCCTTGGAGGGCTGTCCTCGGTACTTCGCAGACCAACTGGTTTTGTTCGACTACCGGCGCGAAGCCATTCTCCGTATGGCCTGCTCTCGGTGGTTCCTTCGTACGGATGAGGTTATCGCTTTGCATCATGACCCACTCTACCACACTGAAAGCACATTCCGACAAGCCTCTCATACCTGTAAGCAACCTTGACTCGATCACCTTCTCGGATGACCATCCGACCGCCTCTCCGTATTGGTTTTTCAAGCGGTGTCTCCACTCTAATTTGCGAAAAACGGGCCTGGTCCGAACGCGAGTGCCTTACGGTCTACTTCCACCACTTGGCCGATACCCCGACCGATATCCAACCCCGCTTCCTCGTTGATGAGGTCAAAGGGCAGCCCCATACCTGAACTCATATTGGCAAAAACGTGAACCGAATTGACTGGTTTCACAAACCCTTCTCCCATCTCTCGCAACACCAACATGTTGTTCTCGAAACTCCACGGACCGTTGTCCCACACCCATTATAGTTGGCTTTCTATTGAGAACCTAAACTCAAACAGTCCGTCCCCAATGTCTACGATTTTGAGGTTGCTACCCATTTTCCACACAGACCGTAGGAGGTTTTTCGCGACTCTTGCATTGAATGGGAGAGTGGTCAAGAATTTTCCGATGAGGCTAAGGGAGTATTCCTCAAGAATCTCGTCCCTATGGGCCGCTCAAATGGTGATAGGCTCCTCCTCTTCAGATGTCAATGAAATGTTTTGGATCCGTTCAATGAAGTCAGACTCCATTTAGGAAGAAAGAGAGGGCGGGAAAAAGGAAGTATACTGAACAAGGAAGAAAAGTTTACGAAGACGTCCGCTCTTACTCTCCGCCGGTATAGCCCCGGTCAAAGGATAAGAGAAGAAGGACTCACCCTTGGTGAGAGGAAACACTCCTACGAGAGGAGAAAAAAAACTTGCGACCTGTAAATTAAACATAGGAGAAGCTAATCAAATTGAAAATTATCCAAGTCAGTTTGAGAATTACAAATTAAACAATTTGCAATAGATAGGAAGTGTTTTATATTAATAAAAAAATGTTCAAAAAAAGCTTACATTATTTCTTAGAGGATTGCAAACAGACAGAGTTCCATCTCCACTTCACATTGCAAAAAAGCGGATACTTTAGATCTTTACATGAACTACTCAAGAAAAGGGGGAAGAAAGAAGAAAATTATCAATTGAAACAAAAAAAAAAAAAAAAAAAAAAAAAAAAAAAAAAGAACATAGTTTTTGAATTTACTTAAGCAACAAACTAAGGAAACATGATATGAGCTTTCTAAAAAACAAGAATAGTTCTGTAGGTGCACAAGTGAGGCATGAGCAGAAAGCTAAGGCATGATTAGTTGACTGTTATTGTTGGAGAAGAGTACCTTGTTCCCAAGAGTTTCAAGGAATCAGATGCAAAACTCATATCTGAAATGTAATCTTGATGAGTAGCAAAAGTATTGCAGCAAGAACGGTGTCTGGTATCCCAGACCTTAATACAGCCTTCATCATCACCTGAGGCAATAATTGCCTCACTCAGGTTTATCAATCTGTTGATTGCAGCACTGCTCCACAAACATTCAAAGCATGAAATGCAGCACTGCTCCACAAACATTCAAAGCATGAAATGAACATATTATTAACAGAACAAAAAAAAGGACACACGAAGAGAACAAGGCAGGCACTCCCACCTGTGAGCATCTTCAAGACGATCGAGCAATTGCTGATCCAGTCTCCACATATGTGGCCAGAATTGACTGGTCAAGAGATCATGTCACAATTGCTAACAATAAATGCAAAACCAACCATTTCATTACCCCATTATTAGGCATGTATTAAAAAAAAAAAAAATCATTATTCATTTCCCCTCCCCGCCAAAACAAAAGAAAAAGAAAAAGCAATAATACCATGCCCATTATTGAAGAATCTAACAGCTCTGCAAACGAAGTGCGTGCATGAACTTCCAATAGCCTTTGTGGTTTGACATTATGTATTGGTGAACATTTCCATCTCTGAGTCCTGCAGTAATGAGGTCCCTCGAAGGATGGAAATCTATGTCAATAGCAATTGTTCCCAAATTTATCTCCATTTCCTCTCTTTTCTCCACAAACCCTTCTCGCTTTGATGACAAATGCAAAGAGGTACGCCAATCTAGCCTCCAGCCTAACCACAAGAAAGTTTTACTTTTAAAACTTACCACCAAAATAACCCATACCCGATCACCACACCAGACTAGTAATTAGTAACCCCCTAGAAGGTTTAAATAGCAAGTCAATTCATGCAATATATTGATTTAGCAAAGCAATATATTCTAACCCGGCGCAATATATTGATATATCAACATGTGTTAAAGGTCTTATGTTGAGTTTAGTCATGTGAGTTTCTCCCAAAGCAAAGCGTACAGCAAGATCATCAGCTTGTATTCAGTACCCACCCTATCTACATAGAATCAATATATTACTAAAAACTGAAGCGTAGCATTTAATGTTGCTACGCTTTCATTGAGCCACGTCAGTAGTTATGTCATTATTAATTTTTTTCAATTCTTTTATACAAATCTTTAACATTTAAAGTGAATTTAAAACTCTATTATATTACAATTATATTACAATCAAAATATCATATTTAATTTATCTTATTTTTAATTATTCTTATTTATTATTAAATTTTCAATTCCATTTTAACTTTTCATATCCCCACTACTCTCTACCTTAACTTTCTTCGACCTTTCTCATTCCATTTCAACTTTTCATATCCCCACTACTCTCAATATTAATATTATTCTATCATTTTATCTTCCTTTATTTTTTACTCTTCTTATTCTTATCCTCATACTATAAAATTATCATTCTCCCTTTTATTCTATGCATAATTTCTATTTTTCCACACACAAAAGCCTCTCTCTCTCTCTCTCTCTCTCTCTCTCTATATATATATATATATATATATATTTTTTTTTTTTCCTTCAATTTTTGGTATATATATATATTTTTAATTTTAGTGTAACAAGTTGACCATCAAAACATACTGATGCAGTATTGAAAGCTCCACCAAATGCATCGCAAAAATCAGTTTTAGACTACTAGAAGTCAGTTAGTTTGCTAAAATTGGAATTGACAGTAATCCAGACTTGATACGATTTAGTTTTATATTTTATGTTGTTATCTTTTTTATTCACATTGGTTGTTAAATGTTATATTATTGCATTATAAAGATAGTATATAAAAATATAATATTATTTTATTACATAGCATAACTAAAATAACATGGTGTTTATTGCTATACATTTCATTTTTATTATTTTATTCTCATCTTATTTTATTCAACATTTAAATTTAGCAACATCCTCCATATCATAATTATTTATATTTTGTCTCATTTTTTTAAAAATTAAACGTATAATATTTTATTCAAGAAATAAAAATTGTTCTTGTAGGGACACGATTTGTTTAACGGCCCAAGAGTGACGTTGGGCTCGTATGCAAAGGACCCCAACAATATGATTTATAGAGAGTGGGCTTGAAAGGCATGACCTTGGGCACAGGTGAACGGTTTGATCGTGGCGTCTATGGAAATTCTTATATGGGCGGGCCTGGCTTGACTAGCTAAACCCTCCATTGGTACGGGTTGTGGGACTCCGGTCCTCGGACGCCGTCCTAGGACCCTTATATCCTTTCCTTTCTCCATTTTACCGGGGAGGGGGGTCTCTCCCGGTAAGTTCTTAAACAAACAAACAAATATATATAAAAAGCTAAATTTTCTATTACCATGCTTAGAATTTGGGCTAATATTAATCAAGTTCAAAATATTTTAAAACAAGTCAATTTGATCCATAAAGGTAACTTAGATTCTAAACTCTATTAGGCCTATTAGTCTTTTTTAGTCCGTTTTGAAATGTCTTAAAACTAATTAGCATTAATCCAAATTTTAGGATATATTAATAAAATTTACCTACACATAAAAAAGTAAAATAAATAATATTTAAATATTAATAAAAATTCTCTTAATTTCATCTGTCTTAGGCAATGTTTGACTCGATATAAAATGTTTTCCAAGTGTAAAATTTTTTCAAATTAAAATATTTTTTGGAAATTATAATATTTTCAATTGTTTGGTTATGTTCTAAAAAATACACTGAAAAATAGTTTCCAGTATTTGGTTTGCATGTAAAATGGTTATCGGAAAATATGTATAATCCGGCAAATACGCCGCTCTCTCTCTCTCTCTCTCTCTCTCTCTCTCTCTCTCTCTCTCTCTCTCTCTCTCTCTCTCTCCAAGGTAGATGTTAGTATTGAGAATCACTTTTTCAAAATCTAAATATCAATCTCTATTAACCAAAATTACATTCTTCATAATTTGCACTAAGGTAGATGTTAGTATTGAGAATCACTTTTTCAAAATCTAAATATCAATCTCTATTAACCAAAATAACATTCTTCATAATATGCACTAAGCATATGAATTAGCTTAGCCAAGCCTTGAATGATTTCTTTCTTTTGAATCATCCCTCTAAAATCATCTTACTCATCATATTATTTTCCTTTCTAAGTCATCCAGTTTCTAACTAAACATTACTTTTTTATATTAATGTTACACTGCTCAATAACGTCTATTGGATTAATTTTAAAAATTCTCCAGTTGGTTTACAAGTTCTTGTTCTTCTTAACACACAACACCAAATTTCATATGAATCAGATTTCACTTACAATTTGAGAAATAAACTCATGTTTTGTGTATAGTGTTGAAATACAAAAAAGTTAAAATTTAAATTAATCTCTAATTAACTTGAAAATTTGCAAGCATATAGAGTGAAAATGAAATCTACTGGTGGATTTGTCAAATATACATCCAATAGAAAATTATTGAGTAATTTAAACAATTCTAAAAGTTACATTATATATAATTTGAACCAATTCATATTTATATATATATATATATATATATATATATATATGTATATATATTCACACACACGCATGGGTTTCTAAACAAACATTACTGGTCTTTCCAATTTTCCCTTTAGAAATGACTTGTGGAGGGCACTCCAAGGGAAACATATGATGAGTCTTTTTAAGTCATTTAGTTGACTCTTTTCAGTACAAATATAGTACCCACTTTTATTCAATCATTCCGTTCAAGCTATTTGCAGTTTTTTTTTTTTTTTTTGGTTAATGGGGAATACTGCATTAACTAGCCATAAAAGGTGAAGTGTTGGCTACAAGCCTTAAGGAGTACAGTCCAAGAGCATCATAATTTAAAATAATACAAAGATCTTCCGAAATAGGAGTGTCCAAAACAACAAAATTCCCATCAAGGGTGCAGCCTCCTTTAGCAAGATAATCAAGACATCTATTCGCTTCCCGAAAGACATGGTGACCCGACTTGCTTTGGAGTCTGGCGAAGGAGGTACCTGCAATCATTAAGCGAGAGAAGAAAAGGAGTTATTGTAAGGTCTGGAAGAGTTTATTGATTAAACCTATGTCCTTTGTCAAAAACCTAGGAAACCGAACACTTCAAACTAGTAGTCATGTATGTATTGAACAAATTTTCGATACTGATTATATAGAGAATCTGCTTATTTTGCTGAAATTAAATTTTTTTTACTAAAAGTACTATATATAAAAGTAAAAATTAGCTGAAATAGTATAGTGAGACTCATAAATAGTACCAAAAAGTACAATGGAGCCCATGAATAATAGCAAAAATCAGTTGAATAGTAAAATAAGTTGGCAAAAATAATTTTTGCCAAACACACATTAACTCTCTTTAATTTTCTTTCCTCCCTCTTACTCACTCTCTCTATGAAACTAATAGATTCTTAATTAGTTTAATTATTGAGAAATATTTTATGACTTCTAGCATTTTTTTTTTTTTTTGTTTCTTTAATTTAAACTAAAAATTAGAGCAATATGTTTTTTTTTAAATATTTATTTATATGCTCCACGTTTTCAAGAATAATATTTCCATGTCAACATATATGGTAGACAAGTAAGATAACAAAGACTTAGTTAGACTAATGTATCAACATTTGACACTGGATGGTAAGATGTAGCACTAAATCACTATAACTATTGTCCAAAGATAATATCATGTTACCAAAGGATCAAATATTTTATATGGGAAACATGTTGAGTTGTTGACTATCTCTATATGTTGCCAGCGGGAACTACATCCTTGACAGAGTTGAGGCAAATTGAAGAAGTAGCAAATCTAGTACTTAATAAGAGTTAGAAAAAATGCTACCTTCATGAGAACAACGGAGAGTAGTTCATCTTGAGAAAACTCTGACTGAGCTTGGACCTGTTGAAAGTTCAAATAGTGTATAAAACACCCATAAACGTTTAGACCCCTAATTACAAAATAACCAATTCAAGTTTTATGACAAACAACTAGTGTGCGGAAAATGAACAAAAGCTATAAACAGAATTGGTAAACAATCTAAACCAATTAAAATCACAACCCATAGCATATAATAAAAGGTAAAGATAAAAGGTAAGAAAGATACAAACACAAGGACAACACACGATGTGTTATCGAAGAGGAAACCGAAGCCCTCGGCGTAAAACCTCTCTGCCGCCCTCCAAGCGGTAAGTAATCCACTAGAAAATGTAATTGGATACATGAACAAAGAATAGACCCTCCAAGCCTAATCTACCCAAAGTACCTAAACCCTCCAAGTTTCTTGCTCCAACGAGGTTGCGCCGAACCTATTTCTTTTCTAACTTCCCGGATTCCGCTACTTGACCATAGCATCAACCAATGTAGATTGGTTCCTTCCTAATCGCTTCCCGAACACCAAACAGCCCTCTCACAATAATGGATATGGTGAGAAAATGTTTTGGTAACAAACCTCTCAAGGGTTTAATAATGGAGAGGAAGAGAGTTGAGGAATTTGAAGAGACTCTTATATAAATATTGTAGATGAATCAATCTTGTTTTGCTCTAGGGTTTCTCTCTCAAAATTATCTCTTGAAGCTCTCATTCTTTTGTGGGTATAAAGGGTATTTATACTGAAGTGAGAATGGAATGTGAAGAGTCAAGTTTTACAAAAAAGGGGTGGCCCACGGCTTGGCCTCGCGGCTTGACCGAGTCGCGAGATCCAGCCACGAGATAACAGAACGGCCAGTTGTCCTATTTTGTCCTGTAGTGTTCCAGCTAGCATGACGCTTCAACTTCTGGCATGCTTGGCACGTGTGTTGCTTCTGGCGGCTTGAAGCCGCGAGTCACCCGCGAGATCAAGTCGCGAGTCTCTGTTTTCTTGCACACTCTTGAGCATTTCAACACTCTATCTCACTCACTACCCTTACAAAGAATCCCACCTAAATACAGGGGTACTAAATGCTGAAATACAAGCAAATTTGGCACGGAATAAAACCAACAAGATGGTTGATTAAATTCAATTGAAACAAAAAAAAAAAAAAAAAAAAAAAAAAATTATCAATTGAAACAAAAAAAAAGAACATAGTTTTTGAATTTACTTCAGCAACAAACTAAGGAAACATGATATGAGCTTTCTAAAAACAAAGAATAGTTCTGTAGGTGCACAAGTGAGGCATGAGCAGAAAGCTAAGGCATGATTAGTTGACTGTTATTGTTGGAGAAGAGTACCTAGTTCCCAAGAGTGTCAAGGAATCAGATGCAAAACTCATATCTGAAATGTAATCTTGATGAGCAGCAAAAGTATTGCAGCAAGAACGTTGTCTGGTAACCCAGACCTTAATACAGTCTTCATCATCACCTGAGGCAATAATTGCCTCACTCAGGTTTATCAATCTGTTGATTGCATCACTGCTCCACAAACATTCAAAGCATGAAATGAACATATTATTAACAGAACAAAAAAAGGACACACGAAGAGAACAAGGCAGGCACTCCCACCTGTGAGCATCTTCAAGACGAGCAATTGCTGATCCAGTCTCCGCATCTGTGGCCAGAATTGACTGGTCAAGAGAACATGTCACAATTGCTAACAATAAATGCAAAACCAACCATTTCATTACCCCATTATTAGGCATGTATTAAAAAAAAAATCATTATTCATTTCCCCTCCCTGCCAAAACAGAAGAAAAAGGAAAAGCAATAATACCATGCCCATTATTGAAGAATCTAACAGCTCTGCAAGACTAAGTGTGTGCATGAACTTCCAATAGCCTTTGTGGTTTGACATTATGTATTGGTGAACATTTCCATCTCTGAGTCCTGCAGTAATGAGGTCCCTCGAAGGATGGAAATCTATGTCAATAGCAATTGTTCCCAAATTTATCTCCATTTCCTCTCTTTTTTCCACAAACCCTTCCCGCTTTGATGACAAATGCAAAGAGGTACGCCAATCTAGCCTCCAGCCTAACCACAAGAAAGTTTTACTTCTAAAACTTACCACCAAAATAAACCATACCCGATCACCACACCAGACTAGTAATTAGTAACCCCCTAGAAGGTTTAAATAGCAAGTCAATTCAGCTCATTTCAGCCAATTTCATGCAATATATTGATTTAGCAAGGCAATATATTCTAAGCCGGCGCAATATATTGATATATCAACATGTGTTAAAGGTCTTATGTTGAGTTTAGTCATGTGAGTCTCTCCCAAAGCAAGCGTACAGCAAGATCATCAGCTTGTATTCAGTACCCACCCTATCTACATAGAATACATATAACATGCCAAACATAGAGTCAACTAACTCCAATTTAGTAATTGTTAAAAGCTCTTGCTCTTATAATTCTGATTTTCTCTAATCAAACTACCCTTTTTCATTTAGAGGTCCTACGCAAAAGTATACCAGAAAAACATCATCCTAAAGATATTAATGTCATTGAATCATTTTATAACCCACTGCTAAAATAGATTAAGATAACACAATTTCGAAGTCCCCAAATAGTTGTCTCTATTGTTGACACACCACATCGGTCTCTCTCTCTCACCCTCTAAATACACAATTCATTCATCATAATTCTAAAATGATTTAGGTAGGTATTAGACATATGATTTAATAATTTTTTACCGACGGATATAAAATCATAGTCTAGTCTCCCAATAATTTTTCTCAATCTTATTCTTGTACAATCCCCATCAACAACATTGGTCACATGGCCTGCAAATCCCTTTCGCTTCTCCAAAGGTTGCAACAAAAAAAGTAAATATATTGTCAATTGTCCCCAACCTCACACCATACAAATATATTCTGGTAAGTCACTTCCAAAGCTGAAGTCCTTCCTCCCAAAATACTTAACAAACTTGGGTTTAAAAGTATCCAATTTTCTCACCCCTAATCTATCATTTATCGATGGAAATAATTTTTTCACCAAAGTGCAATCACACTATATTTATTTAAAAAATGATTTTCCCTTTGTTCCTGAACTTTCTGAACAAAACAAACACCGTTAAAAAAATAGTAATAGTAAAAATTCAAAAAAAAAAAAAGCAGAGAGAGAGGAAGGTGGAATTGTCGACGCAATTTCTGGGACCTGGCTGGTGGGGACAGAATTAGAGTTCTACCGTTCTTGGGTTTAATGTTTTAGTGAGAAGAATTGTCGAATGGTTTGGGCTCGTCAATGGCCCGGGTCAGCCCATTTTTATTTGGCCCATGTGCCAATAAAAAGGGTTTAGGATGTTATGTATCTACATATTTAGATTAGATTAGATGTAATATAAAAATGTTCAAAACTATGTAATGTTCAACTTTTGAAATTAATGGTATTTCATTATCTTGTTAGTTCCTAAGAAAGCTTTATAGCTTGAAGTACTAATGTAACAATCCATACTTACAATATTTCATATGCCCAATTACTCTAGTTACAATACTTTATATCCCCTTTTCTCCACTGAGAATGTGCATGAGATACATATTTTTTGTTATGTTTATGAGAAATATTTTAAAGAAAATTTTGAAAAATAGGGTAGAAATTTCTCCTATCAAGAAAGGGCCAATATATGGCTTGTGTAAGTTATTGTACTTTGCATTAAGTAGCCTATGTTAGCTAGTTCTCTTGTAGTGGAACGGTTAGTTATTCCTTAGGAGTAACTATTAAATTATTTAGTTGTATTTTTAGTATAAAGAATAGTTACTCCTTAGAAATAGCTATTTATTTAAAATGAAAAATAGTTGTTCCTTAATCCTTATTAAAATGGTCCTAATAGTTTCTTTTGTCTTTCTTTTTGATTGATTCCTTAACTTAGGTAATAACTAAAAAAATGTAAATTACTAAAATGCCCAAGCAAAACAACTCTCTCTCTCTCTCTCTCTCTCTCTCTCTCTAACATTTTTTTCTTCGTTCTTCATTTATCCCCTATGTTAGGTTTTCTTGTTTATTCTCCTTTAATCCTTTTGTTTTAACACAACCGCAAAAATGAAGTTGTAGATCTTTACTTCAAGATAACAAAATGATCTAAAATAATGCTTGATGGTTTTTTTTTTTTTTTTTCAATTTTACTTTTATATTTTTAAAAAAGGTAATTACACTAAACCAACATGTGATTTGACCTCAAATCACTTTGTTTACCCGTAATTTGAAAATTATCACTTTACTTACCCGAGATATGTTTTGTTTGTCTTCCGTAACTCAACTCAGTTAAAAATATGGGTAAATATGGATGTATTTTTGTTTCTATTTTATGTCTCTTTTCTCCCAAAATAGAAAAGACATAAAAAGACAAAATTAAAAAGATTAAAAAGTGATTGTTTTGTAAAATCAAACAAAAACCTATGATAAATCTTGAGACTTAGCAATAGAATCAGATCTTTATACCTATAAAATAAATAAATAAATTCAGATTTCAAAGGCAAATAAAAAACCCACAAAAAATCCAAGCGCCACGGTGATTGCACCCTTCATTCCAGCTTTTGAATTCCGATAACAATAGGCTTGAATCAAATGCAAAACTCAAACCAAGAAATTCAATCAACCGTGACCCAATCCAAGACTTCCACTATCATTGACTCGTTGATATTTAATACATACAGACAAACCATAAAATGATGGCAAATGACATCAAACTTTGTTTCTAGCAACATGGAAACTGGATGTAAGAAGACATGATCTTCAATGGTTGATCCGTTGAATGGGTTCATGGATGTTGCTCACTTCATTTCTAAGAAAATGATATGCTTATCATGGATCCGGGTCTGAGCAAAGGAATGGAGCCACCATTAGCAACACCGATGATCCACCACACCCACAATGACATCGCAACCAAGCCGCGTCCACTTTAACAACCCAAAATCTCGGATCAACACCAAAACACAAATCACAACCTATATGACACGCTCCTCAAAACCCAGACCCAAATCAGTCATGTGCCTCCTCCACAAATCAAAATCCAAACGCATATAGCCACCCTCGACTCCTCCATTGTCGCAACCATGACCCAAAGCTACCGCCTATCTAAACCAGAGTGTGGGAGATGAGAGAGAGAGTTTCTGAGTGAGAAAGAAATAAAATCAAATAAGAAGTAATGGAAAGAGTCTTAAGTGATTTTTGCCTTTAATGATATTTTCTTCTTAGCGTTACATAAGCAATATTATGTTTGTTCTTAAATTCTACAAAATCTTGCTTTTAGATTTTTTTTTTCTTTTCTTTTCTTTTTTTTTTTTTTTTTTTTTTTTTTTTTTTTTTACGTCTTGGGAGAAGAGAGATACAAAAAATAAAAATAAAAATTCATGTTTCTCTCTGTTTTTAATAGAAATGAGTTATGAAAAATAAACAAAACTTATCATAAGTGAGTAAAGTGACATTTTTCAATCTACGAATAGGTAAAGTGATTTCAAGACAAACCACAAGTGGGCTTATTGTAATTAAATCATATACTATGTACATCTTTAATTCATTAAAAAAAAATATTTTTAATTCATTTATTTTAATCTTTTTTTATAAGCATTTATTTTAGCTAATCTTCAAACAAATTTAATTGAAGTACTAATATATTAATTTTGAACAGCATCATAACCATATAATTTGTTAAATGTAGTTATAATAAAATGCTTAGAAAACCTCACAAAAAGAAAGGATATTTTTGGAAATATGACTAAAATATAAAATTTTAGAATTCTATTCTAGTATACTCACTAAACATTATGAATAGGGATCATTATTTCATTAGTGCTTCTTGCATTTCTTGTAATTCTTATTTCTATTACATTGTAATAATAATTACAACATACTAAACAAGCCCTTAATGAACAAATGAAAAACACATGATGATGTTAGGCATCTTTACCATCTGTATTGTAGTATGGGTTGTATGAAAGCATTTGCCAGGTCAGACAATTGGTGGTTGTTATTAGATTAGTTGGATTGATTAGCTAATAATCCGGGTGGTTAGTGTATGAGATTAGTATAAAGGTAGGAAAGACATTGTAACTGTTCATGATGAATAATACTTTGGTTTCTCTCTCTCTCTTAGCTATGGAATCCCAGGTCCCCTCGAAGTGACCTCCCCTAAATTTTAATTCCATCACAGTCCCTAACAGATAATGGACAAGATATTAGGGTACTTTAAGCTATAGTTACCGTTATAAAACAACGTTGTTTCAACCTTGTAAATTTTGTAATTTCTCAATGTCCCAAGCAATAGCGTTTGGACACAACCTGAACATAAAAATAAAAATTGCTTTTTTTTTTTGCCTCTGCAGGACTCCAAAAATCAGCTAAAAAGTCAGTTAAATGTTGATGGTAAAGCAAAGGAAAAAAAATCTGTGGCCAAAAAATTTTTACCACAATTTTGCTACAATTGTGAGTGGCGTAAAAAAAAATTGTGGATTTATGTGAAAGTTATAGACAATCACTTACAGTTATGACATCAAAGTTGTAGTTACTTTTTATCAAGTACTAATACTCTAATAGTTGACCCATGTGTAAATGATGATAATCCAAGCACAAGTTAACACATATACAAGTTGTAGTAAGAGTTGTAGAGTATGTGATCCTAAAATAATTTGTTACCAAAAGTACTACACACTTAATCACAAGTTAATATTTAAGTGTACGAGTGTCAAAACATATTAAGGTTGTGTATTTTATTGTGATCAATCGGGTATCTTTGGGAATTTGCACAACATTCACTTGAAATGAGTATTTATCTGCTTTTGGTAACAGTTCAATGCACCAGATTGCAATGATTGCTTCTTAAAATATTCCTTTTAAAAAGAAAAGAGAAGAGAAATATTAATAGATACCCTAAAAAAATTGGTTTATAAACTATTTTTAGAAAAATTTTATCAAAAAATAATAAAATAATTAATTTTTTTTGACAATTTTTTATATCGTAAAAATAATATCAAAACTTTCATATAATTTATTAACAATTATCTAAATGTAACCGTCATCATAAATATCTATCCGCAAAATGGACGCAAGCCGAATCCGGTAAAGTTTGTAACTTTGTACTCAAGTGTATCTTAGTGTTGCCTACTTGCCTGTGACTTGTACCTGCTGGGACCTTGCGCTTCGTCAAACACTGACAACTCAAAGCCAAAAGCAGTTTGTTTTTTTGTTGCGAAACAGACACTGAAGAGCTGCTTCTATTCTAGTCGGCACGTTTTCTTGTAAGAGAAGCATCTGAAATTCTGAATGCGCAACTTTTGAATTTAAAAAAATAAAATTAATTGATTTAATTTTTAATGTTCTTTTAGTTTGGGTCAAATTTGACGTAGTGCCGTTTTGATGGCCTTTCCAACCTCCACATCAGGTGATCTTATAAGTGCCATTAGAAAGCTTGTGAAGCATGGTTTCTACTTTTTAACAAGACCCATATTTACATATTAATTTTTAATGGATGGTTGAGAAACTGCGCATGTGGTCTTTGAAGTCCTAAACTTGATTCATCTTTAAACATTTTTTGTATTATTAATTTCTTTATATCTTGCTCATTTAAATCTAATTTAGATTTCTAGTCCATGCTTTGGTAGTTCAATTAGGTTAAATTGGTTCCATTTCCAATATCTCTCTGGGGTATTTTCAATCATTGTAATACACGTTTTCCTGGGGTTAAGATCGAGATTTATGAAAAAATTAGGAGCTGATAACATACATTATTGGCACATCTCCCTTCGAGTTAGAGTTCTATTTTCTCTTTTTATCTTGTAGTAAATTACCTTGAATGATACATAGTTATTTTGTGCATAACTTGAACCTATCTTATGTATATATATAATTATATATTTATATCATCATTGATCTAAACTTTGGTAAGTCACTTACAACAACATGCCCTTACAATCTAGGAGTATAATAAATAATTACACTGCTTAATCCCTTGAAAAAAAATATTAAGTGGCAGTTTATAGTCATCATTATATATTTTTTTGAAATAAGTGTTGAATGTCGTTACTATTTTTCCTAATATATTTTCAATAATTATTTGTGATGGAAAAAAAAAAGCTCACATAATTTTTACTGAAAACACTATCTGAGCAATACTTAAATGTGAGGGCATAAAGGCCCTGATCATTTTTTTTTTTTTTTTTTTTTTTAGGCCCTGGTTGAATCAAACATAACCAATGGTGGATACATAAATCTCCCAAACAACCGAAAATTATTTTATCTTATGCGTGCTTTCACACCAAATCTTAAGGTCATAAAGAAAGTTGATACATATTATTAAGGCACATATAGCTATAAACATAACCTAAAATCTTGCACAATAATTTCCACTTTCACATCCCATATGCATTTCCAAACAACTTCAATCAATTAGTGTGTTGCTTTTAAAAGTCCCCAAAGGGGAATCGAGACAATCGACACCCTTCGTTTTAATCTAGACTCTAGAGTCTTCTAACCCAAATCCCCATTAAAGTCACCAAGGACCAAACACCATATCATGTTCATGTGTGTGTAGTGTAATACACAATGTCTGGTAAGTTTGAATGGGAGCGGCTCCTCTCCCGTTTTCAAGTCTCCAGTTATCTGCATTTTTTATTTTAGATGAACGACACGTGGCTATTAAACAATCTAAGGGTCATAACATAACCACTTTAAATACAATTTTGACTACATTCTTTTTCCTTCTTTCTCTCTCATCCTTTCCCCATTCTGACTCTCTCAACTGAATCACCAAGCTGCTGAGATCGATGTAGTGGTTTTGTGAGTGAAACAACTTGTCCACTCCTACCAATTCAGGTTCTTGTTTCCTGCCATGACTTGGACTCGTACTCCGTGATCAAATTTGATATTACTATACTGAAGATTTTAGGATTTAGGCTTTTTGATTGTTCACTTTTAGAAGAAAAAAAAAAAAATCTAATTCTAGGGTTAGAGGGAGATTTAGAGCAAAATTTGCAAAATCTTCCAATGTGATTGAATAAATCTTTTGGCACTGAGCCCACTAACTAAATTTGGCTAAGGGATTTACTAATTGTGACTATTGACTTAGCTTAATTTCCTTTCTTGATGTTTTGTAGATTCTCTCCACAGGTTTTGCTTTGTTTCCTTTGTTGATGTTCTGCAGATTCTCTCCACACTTGTTGTAATTCTCTTCTTCTTCTTCTTCTTCTTCTTCTTTGTTTGCACAGCAGCTTGGTAAACTCAGGTGAAAGAGACAGAGGGGAAAGGATGAGCGAGAAAGAAGGAAAAAGAATGCAGTCAAAATTGTATTTAAAGTGGTTATGTTATGACCCTTAGATTGTTTAATAGCCACGTGTCGTTCATCTAAAATAAAAAATGCAGATAACTGGAGACTTGAAAATGGGAGAGGAACCTATAAAGGTGTATTTCAACGACAAAGGATGATTGATGATTAAACCCATTGTCGTATCAAAAAAAAGTTAACACAACACGTGTCTTTAAGGATACGTGCTCTCGCATGGTGTTACAAACAACTAGTGGGGAAGAGAATCTGCATTGTTCCCTTTCTGTCCTTGTTGATCTTAACAGCTGTTTGAACTTTTCGGCTCATGCTTTTCAACCATATTTATTGCACTTGCACATCAGTGATATTTGGGACAGTTCCAAATAGGTGTATCAGCAAATGAAGGCCCCTGCAAAGTTTATATAAATATATACTATATTGTTAACCCTTCATCCATTACCCCTACACAAAGTACTACCCTCCACACTCACACACAGAGATGGAAAGCCTATCTTCTAAACCATTCTTTGTTGCATCCCTTTTCATAGTACTTGCCATTTGTTCCTACATGAACTCAAGCTTAGCCGCTAGGCCCGCTACACCTAACCAGCTAAGCTCTGAGTTCTTTACCAAATCTCCGACCACCCACGACAGCCAGATCAAGGAAAAGGCCTTTGCTACTGATATCATTACAACATCTGTTGCCTTGACCATTTCTCCGACCACTGGCGACAGCCGGATCAATGAAAAGGCCTTTGCTACTAAGATCATTACAACATCTGCGCCAGTGCCCATTTCTCCAACTGCCCATGACACCCGGATCAACGAAAAGGTCTCCATGGCTAGTGCTTTAACTTTGCTACGCCGAGAGCTTCTTAAGGGTTATTCTCACCCATCTGCTCCAAGCCCAGACACCTATATCCCAGATTCAACCAATCACAAAGCTACACCAGCACCCTCGCCCGAGTTTTCTTTGCTACGCCGAAAGCTTCTTAAGGGTTATACTCTGCCATCTGCTCCGAGTCCAGACACATATATTCCAGCTTCAGCGAGCACTTTAGCCAATCACAAAACAGCACCTGCACCAGCGCCAAATTAACTAAGTACTGCAAAGGCTCTAGCTAGCTGATATATAGTTAAGAATTTTGTTACCCTGGTAATTGAGTGGGTTCAACTAATATATTGTATGGATTATATGGTAATATGAATTTGGGTTTATCTTGGACTTTCAGTTGATGGGTGTATCATGTATGTGCTTTGAGACCGTGTGTGTTTGGTTAGCCGCATCACCTTTCAAAGGCCAGGCAAATCTGTTTGTCTTGGCAGAAAATATAGGGAAATTAAATTTTAGGCCAGACAGCAGCGTTAGAGTAATAAATTGATTTATTATCTTCCGTAAAGCTCATTTCCCAATCTTTTCTCAGCAGACAAACAAGCCCCATGTTAACAAATATAATAGAACAAGTACAGTTTATCATCTCTCTCTCAGAAAAATAGTTCAGTGCAATTTAAGTGTGATTTGAGTTAGCTATATAGAGTAGGTTGTTTCAACAGGTTGAGACGTAGAAAACAATTTAGCATTTTTTTGTTTTTTTAGAAACAACAAACAGATCAGCTAAAATCTAAGCGATAGATTAAAAAGCTTGTCGAGATCGACAACAGTGATCGATCTCGACAAGCTTAGTGAGTGGGCGGGGGATTCTTGACGATGGACACTCGCCTGAAGACTTTTCCGATGGGTTATTGTGAGTGCTCTACCTCGAAGTGCTTCAGTAACCTCTCTCCATTTTCATGTTAATATATGTGCATGTTCGGTGAATCTCTCAAGAAACTCTCTCCAGAATTTGACACAGCCTTGAGAGGTGAAAATTGATGGATTTGTCCATAATTTGACCAGTTGAGAGAGTTGAAAGTTGATGGAAGGTATTGGAGGAGTGGCTGGCAGCCTGGCAAAACTTGGTAGAATGGTGGGCCAATTCATTTGTTTTGAATTTTCCTTGAATTTTGACAATGGAAAGCCCAAAAAGTAAAAAGCCCACCCCACAAAATATATATATATATATATATATATATATATATATATATATATGTTGGGGAAACTTAACCTGATAAATTAAATCATGACTTTATCTCAAAAATAAATAAATATATGAAATCGTGACATTTTACCTCTTTTTTATGAAAAGAGAAAAATTTTACCTCTAAGGCTCCGAACAATATCTATATTTAGTAAAATTCATTAATAGAGTAACTCATTTGGTGAAAATAAAATAAAAATATTTTCTTGCATCATACCCAAACGGCACTGTAACTTGCCATGAGAAGTTGCCTTTTTCTCATATTAGAGAGTGCAAAACACAAGAGGATAACACCAATAAAATATATATATATATATATATATATATATCAAACATAATAATAAATAGGGAACAATATTTTTAAGAAAGAATAATTGAAATAATGACTAGCTACTAAGAAAATGTTATGCATTTATGGTTTTTTAAATATATAACATAATGTTTAGAATGTTATGGTTTAGTTTGTTACAAGAAATAACCTTCGGGGTTTATTTTGGAAATTTTTCCAAATTTTATTTTCACCTGTGACAGAAATATAATATTTGACTACTATTTTGATTCCTAGCATTTATCCTTGTCAAAATATTTTTTAATATTTCAAAGAGATTAAATTTTATAAGAATGTAACTTAAAATAAAAATTTTATTTCTTCAATCCCAACATACTACATCATCATATTATATATTAAAAAATAGGCATCACCACACTCATCTATATATATATATATAAAACCGAAGCCTTTGCTGGCACCACAATTTTCCACGTCAGCACAATATTTAAAAAATAAAAAATAATAAAAATTATAACTCCTCAAAACCCTAGCAACCTTACCCCTCTCTCAAGTTAAGAAATATAAAGTCACGGTTTCTGCAAACTTTCTCTTTCTTCAGACGCAGGAAGCCCTAAATCATTCAAGATCTACAAAACCCTTGCAACCTTACCCCTCTCTCAAGTTAAGAAATATAAAGTCACGGTTTCTGCAAACTCTCTCTCTCCAGACGTAGGAAGCCTTAAAGCATTCAAGATCTACAATGCACGGTATAGATTTTAGCTTATAAAGTTCAGCTTTTGTAAGGTTAGTTTTGTTTATAAATTAATTAATACATAGTACTTTGTTCACCATTGAATACTCATATAATCAATTTCCAATTCGGTGTTCAAGAATTAAACCAAAATTCTAATCTGCTATCATAAAATATTATTATTAGTATGAATTTTATGGAGTTGCGGTGTTCAAGAATTAAACCAAAATTCTTTTAAATTATCTATAATATTTTGTCCTCTGAAAATTTTATCTCTTTGATTTTAGTATATTGTGTTTCTTAAGCTATAAAGAGATTTTCTTTGGTTTCGCAAACTCTCTCTCTCTCCGTATGTAGGAAGCCCTAAACGCACGGTATAGCATTCAAGATCTACAACTCACGGTATAGATTTTAGCTTATAAAGTTCAGCTTTTGTAAGGTTAGTTTTGTTTATATATTAATTAATACATAGTACTTTGTTCACCATTGAATACTCATATAATCAATTTCCAATTCACTGTTTAAGAATTAAACCAAAATTCTAACCGCACTATCATAAAATATTATTATTAGTATGAATTTTATGGAGTTGCGGTGTTCAAGAATTAAACCAAAATTCTTTTAAATTATCTATAATATTTTGTCCTCTCAAAATTTTATCTCTTTGATTTTAGTATATTGCATTTCTTAAGCTATAGAGAGATTTTCTTTGGTTTCTGCAAACTCTCTCTCTCCGGATGTAGGAAGCCCTAAACGCACGGTATAGCATTCAAGATCTACAACTCACGGTATAAATTTTAGCTTATAAAGTTTAGCTTTTGTAAGGTTAGTTTGTTTATATATTTAGTCCTTACGTTTAGGTTTAGGTTTAGGTTTAGGTTTTAAGAGATTTATATATTACTACTATGTGGCTGAATTTCCCGTGACATCGCTTTATGTTTTTTTTTTTTTTTTTAATTTGTTTTATGTAAGGTTAGTTTGTTTACATCAGTTCTTTATCTCAAAGATAAGGCTTTTATTTCTACCGCAAGAACTATTTATGTATGTATCCCTTGCAAGCACACATGAACTTAAATTGTCTTTTAATATATGCATGCTTTATTATTTTCTAATAGTTTTCTCGTGCATCGCACGGGTTAGCGACTAGTTTAATTCTAATACCCATTTAAAAATTCACCTTGACTGTGATGTCAGAATATATTTTTACCTCCTTGGCCTTAATAATTTTTAAAAAAAATCAACTAAACTAATTAGACTAGAGTCTCGACTGAGATCAGGAAGAGGGAGACAACGCATGAGAGGAGATGGGGCCACAGAGCCGACGATTAGTGGTGCTCCTGTTTCTGTGAACTAAAATCAAAGCTAACGTGGGACAGTGAACTGGGATTTCATTCTCACTCGAGATTTTAGTATACAATTTGCACACCCTCTACAAAGTAAAAGCATTCCAAATAGCTGGATAGCAGAAAACTTGATTGTAGTGCAGGAATTTGTTCACAGCTTCAAGAGGAAAAGGAAAAGGATAGGCCAGGCGGGAATAAAGCTATATAGACATGCAAAAGGCCCATGATAAGGTTGAATGGAATTTCCTCTTGACAGTTTTTGAAGTGTTTCGGGTTTGGGTCGAAATTTATCACCCTATTCCGACAGTGTATCACTACAGTGAGATTCACATTGTTATTAAATGGTAGCCCATGTAGTAGAATAGACCCCTAAGAGGTGACCCACTTTCACCCTACCTACCCCCAAGAGGTGACCCACTTTCATCCTACCTTTTTATTATTTGTGCAGTAGTATTGTCTAGATTGTTGCTAAGAGAAGAGCAGTTGGTCTCCTTGACTAGAAGAAATGAGGCGGAGGTTATGGCTGATTGTGTAGGAAAATATTGCAGATGGTCTGGCCAAACAGTGAATCTTGCAAAATCTGCCAGATTTAATCTGGCATATTCACATCAAAGAATGTTTCTAGGGCTTTTCTCCAAAGCTTATCAAGAAATTGAGGCTGCAGGACAATTAATTTGGATTCTAAGCGTGCATTTGGAAAACACGTTTTCAGTATTTTGCAGTCCCACGGCACTATTCACTAACGTGCCAAGTTGCTCAAAAAGCAGATTATTTTTGCTATATATGGTGCCTTTTGCTAAAAATTATTTTGCCACTGTGTTTTCGGTAATAAGTTTTCAGTTTTTAACAAAACAAACTATATCCAAACGAACTCTAAATATCTGACTAACCCTCTTTTCCTTACAAAAAAGATCTGAAGATTTCAATTTCCTGAAAGATAAGCTTCAAGCAAAGCTAAATGGGTGGAGTAAAAAGTGTATGCCATGTCTGCTTTTAGAGTGCCTCACAATCTGTGAGGAGCTTGATGCTAAAGTAAGAAAATTTTGGTGGATGCCTCGAGAAAATAAATCAAGATTCCTTGCTTTAAAGGCTTGGGATCACATTTGCCAACCAAAACAATGTGGTGGTCTCGGTTTTGGGAGGTTCAAGGATTTGAATACAGAGAGACCTTAAGTAATTCTGGGTGGTGTTTTTTTATCTTTTCCTTTTTTTTCCTCTTTGCTTTCAGCTTTGGGTAGATAATTTGTGTAGTTGTTTACAGGCTGTTCTGTTTCTTGTTTGTTTCAATGTTAGTTTACGATTCAGCAAATAAATAAAAAAATCCATCCATTATTTAAACCATGTGCCAAATGCCCAAAGTTCCACTTGTTCATTTACTTTCCTTAAAATAAGCTCTCTGAAAAACACACGCACACACAAACAAAGGCTCTAGGGATTACCAAATGATATTGAGAGATTTGTATGTAGCATTGCAATGATGTGCGTGCCACTACCATGTGCTCCTTTTCTAAGCCATACAAGTATCACAATATAATAAAATTTCTATTCCTAGCATTCATTTCAATTGGAAAGTAAGAAAACTTATCACTTAGAAATAATTGGACTTCTTTTTTTTTTAAATTCACTGATTATATATATATATATATATATATATATATATTAATTAGAAACTTTATTTCACAAAAGAGGAACCGAAACTCCCAATTTAAAGAGTGGGATAGAGGAGATGGGAGGCATTCCTCCAACGTTACACTCACATGCCCAGCAAATAGAAATAATTGGAGTTGGATCACTTACCGGTTCAGAGATATACTTCATTTGTACTAACTTCTCTGCTATTAGGACAAGTAGTGAAAAATTGTGACTGCAAAACTGCAATGAACAGCAAAATGGAAATTTTGGGTAAAATGAGTAAATAATTTCCAAATGAAGTATATAATAACTAATAAGTAACTTACTTTTAGAAAATAAAGTCAAAGCTACAGTGGAGGAATTATTACCAACAAAGAGGAAAGGGAAATCTCTCAATAATCTTGAACAAAACAACAACCAACCGTGCTGCAATGATAATGAAAATAATCAACACAAAATAAGCAAAAATGATTGACAGAAGCCCTGTTTGTTTCAGGGCAAGCATTTGCAATTGACAGGAGCCTGTACAAAAGATTAATAAATAAAAAGAATAATGTTACTACCAGGACTAATGAAATCAGTGGGTTGAGGAACAAATCAAACCAGTCCTACCAGGTCCAGTATGCTTCATCTTAATGTTCTTGTCAGCAAACTTCTATCCATAGACCGATCCTCACCTCTTTCATCACCAAATGTAATATTACCTCCCTGGATCATGAAGTTGAGAATAATCCTGTGGAATGTGCCACTTTTGTAATGGAGAGGTTTTCCAAGCTTTCTAACAACTTTCTCCTAAAATGATTAACAAGAAGAAAAAAAGGCACTTATAAAATGAACTTTTAAGACCATTTGTTGTGATAAGGCAATAGTCAAGACTTGAGGTAATATTCAATCCAGAACCCGTAGCACTTTCCTCACAAATCTACAATTGCTTTTACAATTTGTTCAGGAAAGCAATGGGTTACGATATCTTTATCTAAGCATTTTTAGGTCCAAGAGGGTTATTTAAAGATCACAGTTGTTGTTTAGGTGTTTGAGTGTTTAGAGATTAGAGAAATAGGATTGAAGAAGAAACTAGACTAGGGAGATAATGGGATAATGAGATCAAACAAGGAATTATTGAAGAAGTGTGTGTGTGTGTGTGAGAGAGAGAGAGAGAGAGAGAGAGAAAGCCGAAATTGGGAGGGAATTGGGGAGAGAATTATAGAGAATTCAAGAGAGAAAGATCCAAGAAAATGCATAACTATTTACTAGTGAGATTAGAGTTACAAGTTGGGTATTTATACAGGGACTTGCTCCAATCCTGTTGGTTGTTCATTCAGCACATGTCCCTTAACGAATAGCAATGCTGAGGAATAATACATGAAGTAGGGTCCTTCATTGTTGCTAGTGCTTGGGATCAAATTAGGCAGCATTACCCTAAAGTAGAATGGTGGAAAGTTATTTGGTTTAAGCTAAATGTTAAGTGTGGGAGCTGTGATTTGTGAAAGTGCAGGTGACGTTTTTGCTGCATTGTCTGAGAGAGTTTGTGATTCCTCTTTGATTATAAGAATGTATATTACTACTCTTTCACATGTGATGCAAATCATGTCACAGGATTTAGCAGAGTGGTTGTGGAATGTAAGACACGGGGCTGGTTAATGCACTTACAAATGTAGCAAGGTTCTTTTTTTGTTATAAATAATGAAGTTTTGTCAATGTCAAAGAATAGAGTCACTGGAGACCATACAATCAATCACTCGCATTACATAAATCTATAAAATCACTAACTGAATATATGGAATGATTACGCAAAACTAACATCCAATCCAATAAAGTACTAAAGAAAAATAATTTTAAATCAAGCAAACTTCTCTCTGAATCCTCAAATTTAGCAAGCTATTTTGCTAAAGAGAGACTATCGCTAGATGATATTAGGCAAATCATGTTAAAGCCTTGAATGTATTTCTTTCCAAGCTGTGCAGAAAAGAATGTAACTATGCAACTCAAGAACTAGCAAAGTTTTCTCATCAGCAAAAGGAAGAGCCTCAGATGTGGCTTGAGGATGTCCTTTACAGGGAAGCTGTGAAGAATAGAGACCATCTATTCTTCAAGTGTTCCTTTTCCAGAAGGTCATGGAGGAAAATTAAATTCAGGTGCTGCCAGGAATCCATTGCTGATGATTGGGATTCCAAATGTTGCTTCCTTGAGATAACATTGTGGTAAACTAGGACTCAGTGCAGCAACCCTTCATCACTGCACCCATACAAATGCTGTTATATTCCAAGGATTGGTTAGATCTGAGGAACATATGGGGAAGAAGTCAAGAAACAGGTTAGAGATCGAATTGAGGGTGGAAAAACCTATGCTGATTCCAGAGTTAATAGGGAAATATGCTATAAATGGGGATTTGCAGAAGCTACCCTCAAGAATCAAGCCCCTACAAGATAAAGAATGTGCTGAGTATCTGCTATGGTTTAGCTGGTTGCAGGAATGTTGTTACAGAAATTTGCTATGGTCTCCTTGGCTTAGTATATTTTGTTGTATCTTTGGTAGACGGATTGTTGGCCTGAGTAAGCTGGATTTATATTCTTTGCAGACTGTTGCTGCGTAAATAGGCTTTTGTTGTATTTCCTTGGCTTCTTGTTTGTTTAGTTTAGGTGTTTCTATGTGTAGTTGGTGTTGCCTCCATGATGAGGGTGCTGTTAGTTTCAGGTTTTTGGCTTTGGCCTGTGAGTTGGTTTTGTAATCCTTTTTGTATGTTGGTACTGGTTTCCCAGAATGTTGGCAGTAAAAATTACTTGATAATCGGCAAAAAAAAAAAAAAAAAAAAAAAAAAAAGCTGTAAAATGAGCTGTAAAATTGATCTAATTGATCCATGCATGTGCTACTTTTTTTTAATGAATTTTTAATGAATCCTGGGTTACTTGTTACTAACTCTAACTTTGACTTATTGGCCTTGATACATGTACTAACCCTAATCTGAGCTTCCCATTCAAGTTACAAATTCCTAACATGTGAATTTAACTATCAAGAAGCAGTTATAGGACAACGGAAACAAAAGAAGGCAAGACATATTGGCACTTTGGTCTGGGAATTAAGTGTCATTTGAAGGCCTTAAAGTGTTGTTCAACACTTGACCTTCTGTACCAAAGTGTCAAGGTCAGAACCTCTGAGTTCCTCTGTTTCTCAAGTCAGCAAGAAGGTGGATTCCAGTTTGAGTTCTTTTCAGTTTCCATTCCTATTATGACTTTTGAAAGAGTTTCAAATGATCAAATGACAAAATGATTCTGGAATATGTTTGGTCCCTAGAGGTGCCCCTTAAGATCCAAAATTTTGCTTGGTATGCTAGTTCGGGAATCCTTCAAACAAGGACCAAGGCTTTCAAAAATTGGGAGTCTCCTTGTCTTGAGAACTTCCTCACAGTTGGGTGGAAACTATGGAATCGTAGGAATGAAGTTTGTATGGGGGCTGCTATGTGTCATTGCCTAACATCACAGCTTCTAGTGCTGTCTAGTTAGCCATGTCATCCATTGAACAGAACTAGCAGGAGATTCACTTCAATCCAGATCTAGTTAAGTGGTAACCTCCTGATACAAGCTGTTTTAAGCTAAATATTGCTGGTTTCAGCTTCTGAGATGGGACAGGAGGTGGGAGCCATGATTTGTGATGGTGCAGGTGAAGTGTTTGCTGCATTGTCTGGGGGAGTTTGTGATTCCTAGTTGATTAAAAATTGTGTATTACTAATCTTTCATGCGTGATGTAATGGAGCCGTGTCACAGGACTTAGTTGAGTGATTGTGGAATGTGAACACACTGGGCAAATTAATGCACTTACAAATGTAGCAAAGCTTTTTCTTTGTTTGATAAATAATGAAGTTTTATTAATGGCAAAGAATAGAGTCATCCAAGTATACGACTAGGGACCATACAATCAATCACTCAGATTACATAAATCTATAAAATCTCTAACCAAACATATGGAATGTTTACGCAAAACTAACATCCAATCCAATACGGTTCTAAAGAAAAATAATTTTAAATCAAGCAAACTTCTCTCTGAATCCTCAAATGTAGCAAGCTATTTTGCTAAAGAGAGACTATCGCTAGATGATATTAGGCAACTCATGTTAAAGCCTTGAATGTATTTCTTTCCAAGCTGTGCAGAAAAGAATGTAACTATGCAACTCAAGAACTAGCAAAGTTTTCTCATCAGCAAAAGGAAGAGCCTCAGATGTGGCTTGAGGATTTTCCCTCCTTGCTCCCAATTCCTTATTGAATTCAATCTCTTTACACAATGGTATCTAACATTCATGTGCTTAAAAACTAGGACCCACTTCCTAAAAACCCAACACAACAAGTCAACAACTACCAAAAGAAAACTAGGAACCCAGTTTCCAGAATTTGACACTTTCTTGGCATGTTATAGATAATCAAGAAATAGCTTTCGACACCTTCAAAAACAAAATTAACACATAACTGAAAATCCCGAACACTTTACAAGAAATAGCTTTATCCGAACACAAAAACTACGATAATTTTTCAATAAACGTTATGAAATACCCAGATCAGAAAATTAGAAATATAAAATATGTTATGGTATAGAAAATTACTTGCCATCAGCAATCGCGGTTTCTGATTTCCTCTTCAAGCTCTGTTGTGGTTGGAGTGGGTGGGTCCCATCGTCACCTTCGCTTCCGGAAAACTCTCCGACTGTGAAACCATGGTTCATGGTTGTATCGCCGAAGGACCAAACCATATGGTTTATGCCGCGTTTTAGACACAACTTTCAAGGAAATTTTCATTTCGAACTACGGGCGCGCTTGTTAGATGTTACAAACTTACAATAGAAACACGTGCCAACTCTGCAATAACCAATTTTCAAATCTTTAAACACAATTTCTTTGTGACAGTATGATTTAGTGCGCGATTGGTATTAGTTTAAAAAACTAGTTTTTTTTTTATTATTATTTTTATTTTTTATTATTAAGCTTATTTTTACTTTTATTTATAGTTATTTTACACTTTTTTGTACTATCCATAAGTTTTACTATACTATTTCAATTAACTTTTAGTTTTATCTATAGTATTTTCGATAAAAAGTTTTCAATTTCAAATAAATAAATTGTTCATAAATAAATACTTAATTTAACATTTTTTTTAAGAGAGCGGTGTATTTAGAAATACTTTTCAAATTTCTAATTATTCTTTCGGGTGTACGCACATCAAGTTATTATAAGGAGAATTTTCTTAAATGGCCTTAAGATGTTGGCAAGAAATTTGAAACCTAAGAGGCTATTTGGTTCATCAATTTCCATAACTCATATCTCTGTTTCCATAACTCATAACTCAAAAATGGTGGGACCCATAGTTAGAAGTCCGTTTGACATCACCATAACTCTGTTTTCATCACTCAATTCTCTGATTTCTGAGTTATGAGTTATGGAAACTGAAAACACATTTTAGTTGTTTTCAATTTTTATAACTTATAACTTAATGGGTAAATAAACACACATGGAGAGACCCACAGCCGCACCTTTTGACCTTTTGACCTTTTTTTTTTTTTTTTTTTTTTTTTTTTTCATTGGTTCGGTCTTCAATTCTTCCTTTTTTCTTCACTTCTTTTTTTTTTCACTAGGTTCAGATCTTGATTCTTGCTTTTTTTTTTTTTTTTTTTTTCTTTTTCTTTCAGTTCGGTCTTGATTTTTTGCTTCTTCTTTCACTGGTTCGATCTTGAGTTCTTCCCTTTTTTTTTTTCCACTGGGTTCGGTGAGTTTGGGTACTGGGAAAAAAAAAAGTCCGCACTAAGTGACAGGTATGGGGCCCATAAACAGTGTGAAAAATATTGAGTGATGACAAGTGAGTGATAGTGCCAAACGGGTATGGTATTTTAAGTGATGAGTGATGAGTAATGGAAATTGAGTGACGGAAATTGAGTGATGAAAAAAAGCATCCAAACAGCCTCTAAGATTTCAAAGCTTATTATTTAATTTTTTTTACATTAAAACTACACAATCCCTTTAAAATGTAGCCTATAAGGTTCTTTGAACAAGCTCTTTTCCATAATGTAATATGGAAGGAAGATAAGGGCTAACAAATAAGTTCTCGTTCTCTTATTCAGTTATCCCTCCCCCTCCCCCCCCCCCCTTCTCTCTCTCTCTCTCTCTCTCGTTCTTGAACCACCTCGCTCTCTCTCAACAAGAATAGAACACCATACCAATGAAGTTCAAATTCGGTTTCAATGGGTTGTAAAGGTAAAAAATAGAACTTTATTTCTTTGGTAGTAGGCCCAGTGGTATTGTTTTTACTTTGGCTGAATGGTAAATTTTGGTGAGTTTAAGATTCGGTTAACTGAATTTTTGTCTGGGCTTTGGTTATGTTGAAAGTAACAATTTTGAGATTTAAGATTTTGGTTTTGTACAGGTATGAATTTGGGGAATGAAGGGCTGACTTTTTAAGAGTATTTTGATGAATTTTTTTTTTTTGGTTTATCATGCCTTAATTTGGGGGGCTTTCCTAATTTGTTGTTATATGCGTTTGCCAAAAATTCTAGTGCCTGAATTGAAGGCTTTGGGGTTGGTGTTTGACATGTCTAGTATTTGCATATTGAATTTCGTGTTCAAATAAGCCCATTTCACCATACTTTGTGAATTTACAAGAAAACTATTTAATATTGTCAACAGAAAAATTTGTATGTATGTGATAGTTAAAAATCTTTCGTAAATTCTATAGATTGAATTGGGAAGCCTAAGATTATTAGAATGAAAGCGAAGACATGTAGCTTTATTTTGAATCAAGTTTCAATGCATGTGGTTTAATATTAAGATCATAATGATTTTTATATTATGATCTATCTGTCAGGACAGATTTGAGTTTACTAAATTACGTGAGTTTTAATAAATTCTGTAGAAATTTTTTTGAGCTGGAATATTCAGAATACGTTTTAGACATGTAAGATTACATCTTTTTAAAATTTCAAGTTATTTTGATAACTCTAAGTGGGTCAAATTCATTTCATAAGAGGGCTGATCTGCAGACAATCAGCTAAACGGTGACTTTAAAATATTGGAACTTTATTGAATTTATTCTTTAATTAGGTTTATTGGATTGAGTTGTATTTGGGGATGAGCATTTACTGGCATGTATTCTACTTGGTTGAATTTTATTGTGCCTTGATCTTGTCATTTAGTACACAAAGGAAAGGCATAAGCCTTACTACCCCTGTTTATGATAGTTTTTGATTTCATGGATGATGTATTGATGTGTGACATTGCTTTGTTAAAATGCTTGTTCTTTGAAGTAGTGCATTAAAAGGTTTGATGTATGTAATTTGTATTTGGGAACCTCCTTGAGGTGGGTTAGGAATCCTTTGTACCTTGTGAGTGCTTAAGGGTGGAAATTTTATGTTCAATTTCTCTTGGATCAATGAACTAAGAATATTAATCATGGGTTTAGGTGTTGCAAGTACCCAGGTTTGAGCTCCTTCAAGTTAGGTTCTCGTCTCTGCTACTATGAGGTAAGGGAATTTTATTTTTATTTTTTAAAATAATGGGAATGTCATGACACTATTTGAAAAGCTTATATTATATTAAAATCTTTTAACAATAACATTATGTGCATAGTTATGTTTTATGCAATTAAACTAGTGGAGATGTGATGTTATATTTAAACTTCATATAAAATGATGGGTTTAAGAGGCAAGATTTGTTTTTATGGTTTTATAGTCAAGTCATATGGTATGTTTTGAATTTCTTCGGTAGGGGTATCGATACTGGCTTTCCATGAAATGTGGCTTAGGCTAAATTGTGAGACGAATAAAGTAGCTTGTCCTTGTTTCGTCCCTAACCAAATTGGGTGGATGTCGATCATCCCCACTATCGATAAAAGAATCATAACAAGGCCTTGTAAAAAACCATGAGGGGTGCACGAGGTGTTACGCAAACCCCTAAAAGGATGAGGGCCAAGGCCAGCTATGATTGATGATTTGAGCGTGTATGTACCCGGGAATGCCCTACATGGCGGGGATTGTTGGATGCCTGGCAAAAGAGGGCTAGATGCCTCACACTTTACAAGCTGACGAGAAAAATTGACCAAAGTAATATTATGAGTAATTTTGTTTTATGATATGATAAAGTAAATTATTAATATTTAATTACCAATAATTATGTTTTAAAGAGATGAGGAAACAAGTTATATGATGTTAAATCATGGAAGTATGATTAAGATGTTATGTTCATGAAGTTAAGAAGTTTTCAAGAACAAAGTTTTCTCATTAGTTGTTAAAAAGTTTCTCATAAGACACTTTAAAGTTGTTCTAAGGCGGGGATGGAGCCAGAACTTTGAGTTGGGGGAGCGGTTTCTTGTTGGTCAGTGCGGTGATTTCAACCTCTAATTCTGCTACTTAGCTTCTGAGATTTTTTTTTTTTTTTGGTAGGTAAGAACAAAATTATTTTTGTTTAGAATTTTTTTAAAGGGCAGGTTATTTATTTTGGATAAAATTAGTTAATTGAGCTTAATTTTGTTTTTAGTTTTATTGGTGTGGGGCCAGGGAACTTATGATCCTACCCACGCTCTATTAGGGCTCGGGGCCCACGCCGAGGAGGGTGTGTGCCGAGGACGAATGGGGAAAGGCCGAAGTGTCGAGGGGAACAGCCGAGGACGACCCTATCCTCGGCACTCCAGGACTTCAAGGGGAAGAGCAATGTCTCGATGAAGGCCGCCCCTAAAAAGCCCCCTAAAGGAGATGCGAGTAGAATGGGACCCACGTGGGGGTACGGTGCAAAACTGGTTCGGGGTAAATACGTTCCCTCCGCATTAAATGCACCCACCAGCGTCCTGACGATGTTAATGAGAAAAGACGCCTGGACAGGGTGACTTCGATCATCGCAACTAACAGAAAGCAAGGAGGGACAAATGATGGGACGGCAGTGCATAGGCACTGCCTGACTAACAAGTGAAGGGCTAAGGTCAACCAAGAAGGGCTATATAATGTGAAGGTTAATGCACCAAGAGGGGGGTTGGGAAAAATGGCCAAAAACCGTAGCCTCCCAGCCCGCCTTCAGGAGAAAGACTCCTAGGGCGAACACGATTTAATTATGTATGAACACCACGAAAAAACCACCGTCTGGTGACCAAGGCCTAGCCTTTCAAACCCACGCTTTATAAATGATATTGTTTGGGCCTTTTTACGTGCGAACCCAACATTATTATGGGTCGTTACAAATCGAGTCCTTACAATTGGCGCCGTCTGGGGGAAAGGCTTGTGTGTTGGCACAGGCGGTAGGTCGAGACAATCCCCTTGTCATTTCTAAACAGCCGGTTGTAGTGTTCTAGCGTAAAGTTCCACTAGGGGCTACGTTTCTTTGCTAGGGGCTGCGCTTCATAGCATCAGCAGCACGGATGGTTCTAGGGGCTTAGCCGAGGAGCTAATTCCCCTTAAACTAAGGTCCCATGCTATAACCGAGGGGTTAATTCCCCCAACCACTTAAATATCAAGTTTTTGACAGAACCAAGGTATTGCATGGTCCTCGGACTCAAACCTATGGGGAAACCAACTACTTAAAAATCAAGTTTTGGACAGAACCAAGGTATTGCATAGTCCTCGGACTCAAACCTATGGGGAAACCAACTACTTAAATATCAAGTTTTGGACAGAACCAAGGTATTGCATGGTCCTCGGACTCAAACCTATGGGGAAACCAACTACTTAAATATCAAGTTTTGGACAGAACCAAGGTATTGCATGGTCCTCGGACTCAAACCTATGGGGAAACCAACTACTTAAAAATCAAGTTTTTAACAGAACCAAGGTATTGCATAGTCCTCGGACTCAAACCTATGGGGAAACCAACTACTTAAATATCAAGTTTTTGACAGAACCAAGGTATTGCATGGTCCTCGGACTTAAACCTATAGGGAAACCAACTACTTAAATATCAAGTTTTTGACAGAACCAAGGTATTGCATGGTCCTCGGATTCAAACCTATGGGGAAACCAACTATGTAAATATCAAGTTTTGGACAGAACCAAGGTATTGCATGGTCCTCTGAGTCAAGCCTATGGGGAAACCAACTACTTAAATATCAAGTTTTGGACAGAGCCAAGGTATTGCATGGTCCTCGGACTCAAACCTATGGGAAACCAACCACTTAAATATCAAGTTTTGGACAGAACCAAGGTATTGCATGGTCCTCGGACTCAAACCTATGGGGAAACCAACTACTTAAATATCAAGTTTTAGACAGAACCAAGGTATTGCATGGTCCTCGGACTCAAACCTATGGGGAAACCAACTACTTAAAATATCAAGTTTTGGACAGAACCAAAGTATTGCATGGTCCTCGGACTCAAACCTATGGGGAAACCAACTACTTAAATATCAAGTTTTGGAGAGAACCAAGGTATTGCATGGTCCTCGGACTCAAACCTATGGGGAAACCAACTACTTAAATATCAAGTTTTGGACAGAGCCAAGGTATTGCATGGTCCTCGAACTCAAACCTATGGGGAAACCAACCACTTATCAAGTTTTGGACAGAACCAAGGTATTGCATGGTCCTCGGACTCAAACCTATGGGGAAACCAACCACTTAAATATCAAGTTTTGGACAGAACCAAGGTATTGCATGGTCCTCGGACTCAAACCTATGGGGAAACCAACTACTTAAATATCAAGTTTTGGACAGAATCAAGGTATTGCATGGTCCTCGGACTCAAACCTATGGGGAAACCAACTACTTAAAATATCAAGTTTTGGACAGAACCAAGGTATTGCATGGTCCGCCAAGTTGGTCCTAATGGCACATATGGCATTTCGTGTGATGCCTATGTACCCGCTGAAATAGGTCCGGACACGAGTTCAATACCCTGTGGGTGCGGGCTTGTTGCTATTCTCAAACAGGGTCCTAAACATGTTATATGTGCAACCATGCATACATGTTACGATAATTTGTTAAGAAATCATAAGCAGTAGTAAGTATCGACGAGGGCAACTGACAAGTAACCAAAAGGAAAAAGGAAGAAAAGAATTTCATATATATGGTCAACAGGTTCAAATTACCAACAGAATACAAAGTCTTGTCAATAAAAAAAAAAAACTAGCTAATCATTAAACAAAAACAAATATGAAGCCTGGCCGGGGTTTCTACTTCTTTAATTTTGCATCGGCCACGCCCTGGGAAGGAGGAACGGGATCGGCTTCGGTGCCCTGGAGGACAGTCCCTTCGGGAAAGACCGAGCAGGATCGGCGTTGGTGCTCTTGGGGACCATAGCAAGGGGAATTGCCTGTAGGGGTTGGGCAGGTATGGCTGGCTCTTCGGCATTAGGCATCCGAGTGCCAACCACGGGCTCAAGAACCTCTTTGGGTACCTCGGGATCCGTACGCCGAGATGCTTCTATCGCACCCTGAATCTATCCCTCTTTGAGCGGCTCGCCAGGAGAGGCGCCGACCTGTACGGTTTCCGACTGAGTGACCCCTTCCTTGTGTTGGTTGCTCACAGCCATGGAGTCAGCGGAGGTGGCCTCACGGATGGCAGTAGGGTAGAATATGTTCTCCGCTTTCCATAAATCGGACGAAGCATCCACCCCAACTCGCTTCAAGGCCTCTTCCCAAACCTAGGAGCAGTAAAGCCTGCATACTCCGAGAATTTGGGCTTTGAGGGAGGCTTGGGTGTCGCCTACCCCGTGTTGTAACCCTCATCCTCGGCCGTTTCCTTGGCAGCCTCGGCCTCATTTCTCGCAAACTCGGCCTCCCGCTTGGCCCTCATGGCTTCGTCGCAGGCATACTCCGCCACACCTTTGTCATGCTCTGCCGTGATCAGTCTTTTATTTAAATCATTGATCAGCTCCTTGGCTATTCGCAATCGATCCTCGGCTTCTAGCAGACGTTTTGTTTGGTCCTCGGCCTATTTTTGGGTGCTAGCTAAACCCGCCGAGGCGCTATCCCTATCTCGGATAGCGTCTCGTTAGGGGATCTTGGCCTTGGCGAGGTCGTCCTCGAAAGCTTTGAGAGCCCACGTGGCCACTAAGCGCTTGGAGCGTTCATTCTCAGCCGCCTTACTCTGATTGTTCACCTCTTCCTCCATCCTATAAGTGGCTTGGAGAGCCTGTCAAGGGAGATAAATACATCGTGAATGATAAACCGGGAGTGAGAGTTAATAAAGTTTTAGGTTTCAAGAGCCTTACCATGCCCAAGTACCTCTTCGTACCGAGGAAGACCTCCTGCATCCTCATTTTCTTCAGCCCATCCACGTTGGTGGGAAGCAGCATGGCTCTCCCTAGTGCGTCCGCCACATAACCACCCTCGCCATTTCCAAGGTCCCTCATGGACGCGGTTTCTAGTAGTGGACCCCCGTGGAGCATTGGGGCGGGAAGCCGGGCGCTTGGCGAGGATTGGGCCTCGATCCCCTTTCCCTTGCCTTGGGAAGATGGGGCTTCGGTCTCCTTACCCTTGCTTTGGTGCCCAATCTTCAATTGTTTCGCACGCGGGGCTTCTTCCCTCTCCTTAGAAGGTTGGGATTTTCCCCATCCATGGTTTCCTTACCCTTGGGACTCCTCTTTCTCTTTGAATTAGTGCTCTCCGGCCGAGGAGGCAGAACTAGTTGGGGAGGAGCAGGAAGTTTGGGGTGGGGGATTGTGGGTCGTGACTTGGTGGAGGATGACCTAGTCCGGATAGCCTGGGACGGAGGTGGTGGGGAGGAGCATTGGGTTGCGGCGTTCCTCGCGCACCCTTCCCTAGTTGACCCTCGAGGAGTTCAAATAAGCTGGTCGGGGGCTTTCTCTTGAGTCCCATCTCGGCTTGAGAAGATGTGCCTCATCGATGACAATTCCGCCTCGGATAAGGTCGGGTCACCTATATCACCGGAAGGATCCTCGGATTGGTTGGCTAGGTCAAATACCCCAAACCCTTCCTCGGGCTGATCTAACTCACCTTCGTCCTCCGCTACTTGATGAGATGAGGAGAGGTCCACCAAAGGGATGCTCTCTGGGACAGATGATACTTCGGAGATTAGAAATCCTGTCTCGACCACGGTAATTTTTGAAAGCCGAGGACGGCTGGCGCGATCACGTGCCTAGGGTCGGCAAATGACTTCTGAACGGGAGCGTACCCTAATATTTTGTGAGCGGCTCGGACTTGACCATCTTCGTCATTTACTTAAAACCGCCGCTTGTAGAACAGTCTCCAAGTCCACCCGGTTAACTAAGTGAAAATGCCGTTGATAAGCATGTGGATCTACAAAAGAAAAACACATATGCATGGTTAGTTACCGAACCACATCGATTAGAATGGCGCAAAGGGTCAGCACCCTTCCATTCCCTATACCCCACCTGGTTCTCCTTCTACTATGGGGCACGGATTGCCATCATGCCATTCACCGGAGACGATAAGGAAATCCTTGTTTAACCCCTTATTGGAATCAGGGAGGCATTGAATTAGTCGAACCCTTTCGTCTCTCGTCTTTATGTAGTAGGATTTCACCTTCAAATTTTGGAGATTATAGCACCAATTCACGTCATGGTGGGTCAATCTTAACCCCATCTTTTCGTTTAAAGCATCCACGCAACCTAGAATCCTAAACATGTTGCCGGTGCACTGGGTGGGGGCTAATCGGAAGTGCCCGAGGTAACCCCTCGTTACCGGCCCCATAGGGATTCTCATGCCCCCCTCTACAAAGGCGAGGACGGGAATTACTACCTCGCCTGTTTCCCTCTTATAGTGCCACTCCCCCATCTTACAATGCCTCGGACTTACGTTGGGAGGAATCTTGTAATCGGCGATGAACTTATTCATCGCCTCTTGAGTATCGACTAATTTCCTCGGCCTCGATTTAGCCATCTGTATGATTTACTAAACAAACTCAACCAACAACGGGAGAAGAAAGGGAACCAGAGAAAAATAAACCTAGAAAAGAAAAAGCACGAGTTAATGGAGGCAGGGAACTTACATAAAAGGGGAAAGACGCTTCGGACAGGCTTTTTGTGCTGGAGATAGACTTGAGTTTGGACGAAAGTTCGGATGAACCTGTGGTATACGCGCTAGAACTCTTAAGTGCAAAACTCAAGAGGCGGATCTGTTCCAAAAAATCATTTATACTTTCTAGGGTAATCGCATAAAATTTCCCGCCCACAAAGACCAAGGAATCACCACCATTTGATCTTCATCATGCCGTAGAACGTGGGAAACACAGAGCCGCCCGTATTTAATGAGGCCACGTTTCACCTTCCAAGGGCTCCAGAAACGTGTCTCGGGCGGATGAAAAATCTCGGGAACCGATAGGTGACAAGGATTGACAGGCATTGACAGATATTCGATGTCATCAAAACCCTCCTATCCGTCCGAGGAGTCGGATAGCGAGATTTTGAGGGGCTATTATGGGGCCAGGGAACTTATGATCCGGCCCACGCTCTATTAGGGCTCGGGGCCCATGCCGAGGAGGGTGTGTGCCGAGGATGAATGGGGAAAGACCGAAGTGTCGAGGGGAACAGCCGAGGACGACCCTGTCCTCGGCACTCCAGGACTTCAAGGGGAAGAGCAATGTCTCGATGAAGGCCGCCCCCTAAAGGAGATGCGAGTAGAATGGGACCCACGTGGGGGTACGGTGCAAAACTGGTTCAGGGTAAATACGTCCCCTCCGCATTAAATGCACCCGCCCGTGTCCTGACCATGTTAATGAGAAAAGACGCCCGGACAGGGTGACTTCGATCATCGCAACTAACAGAAAGTAAGGAGGGACAACTGATGGGACGGGTGCAGTAGGCACCGCCCGACTAACAAGTGGAGGGCTAAGATCAACCAAGAAGGGCTATATAATGTGAAGGTTAATGCACCAAGAGGGGGGTGGGAAAAATGGCCAAAAACCGTAGCCTCCCGATCCGCCTCCGGAGAAAGACTCCTAGGGCGAACACGATTTAATTATGTATGAACACCACGAAAAAACCACCGTCTGGTGACCAAGGCCTAGCCTTTCAAACCCACGCTCTATAAATGATATTATTTGGGCATTTTTACGTGCGAACCTAACATTATTATGGGTCGTTACAAATCGAGTCCTTACAATTGGTAATTTTTGTTGTTGAGCTTTTTTTTTTTTTTTTTTTGGCTTGTATATTTTATTTTAGATTTTAGATCTATACATTTTTTTGTGGTCACTAAAATGAGAAAAATACTAGAGCTGCAAGTTTTATTTATTTATTTTTTTTTTTTATAAATTATTTATGTAATAAGTGGTTACTGGTAAGTAAAAAAATGATGTAAATGGTGTGCCCATATGCAAACCAATAAGAATTTGCTACCAAAAAGGTTTGAAAAATGTTATAAAAAAGTTTATGAGTATAGCATTACTCTTAAAAGAATCAATGATATTGTTAAAGAGAAATAAAATGTAATTTTATAGAACAAAATTGCTAAAATTAATACACATATATATAATAATTTAAAAAAAAAAAAAAATTAGGGGGGCCATTGCCCCCCCAAATCAAGGGTAGTTCCGCTGTTCTAAGGAAATATGTTTTCTTGATTAAATGAGATGTATTTTTCTGAGGAAAGCGTTTTCTTTATGTGTTGAGGTATATTTTTAAAGAAAGTATGCAAGTTTTTTTCCAAAGCTATGTAAAGATTTGTTTATAAAGTTCATGAAAAATTATTTGTGCATGTTCCTAGAATTTTATCTTGAAGAATATCCACGTATTAGGAAATGTCTTGGTTTACATGCATTTGTGCATTCTTTCTAAAATCTCATACCACCTAACCCCCTTACTTTGGATTTTTCAGCTCACAACCTTTTAAAACCTTCCTTTGAGCAGGTTTTATGTAATGGGAGAGCAACACGAATCTTAGTTGAGTTTTGTAGGAACTGAGCTTTATTTTGTTAGTTATCACTTTCTACTCTAGTATTTTTAAGCTTATTTCTATAAAAAGTTTGTAATTTTAAATCAATAGTTGGAAGTTAGAAGTTTTGACATAAGAAAAATTTTACTATGTGACCTTGAGATATATCTATAAGGAAAAGGTTTTTATGCAATTTGGGTTACGGAAATTTTTATGCAACACACTACAAGTATGTGGTGGTTAAAAAAACCATCCAGGTGTACTTATAGTCACATGACATTTTAACGAGTCATGTGACTTAAATAATACACGTGGATGGGTTTTTTAACCGCCATGGTTGCATAAAAACTTTGCCCTATTTATAATTGATGGTTTTTGTTATGACTTTGAGAAAAATATTATATGTTTTGTTTATCAAGTAGCAAAAAGAACTAATATGTTCATTGGTTTAGTTTGGTCTGTGTTAATATCAAGTTTAGACTTGTTATTAACATGTTGGTCATGGTTGCAATTCTGGAATTCAAGTTTGGGTCATGACACTAATAGGATTTGGTATATTCTTGTACTTTGTACTTCTATTCTATCATAGTGAATTCTACCGCCAAAAGGGTTTTTCTCACAAGATATTCCCTTCATAACCATATTGTTGTGTCTCACTTTTCTGCTTCTATTTCTATCATGCAATATGGTTGTGCACTTTGTTCACTGAATTGGAACTTAATTGGCAATGTAATCAAGTTGGCGTAACATTGAGTAACACCAATCAATTGGGAAATTTAGGATATACATGTCATGGTTGCTTAAAGATTGTGTTATCATTTCTTGGCCATGGAAGATTATGAAGCAAAACCCGCCAAATCTTTTGTTAGGTTTTTCTTTTTGTTGGCATATTCTCAGTCAAAATATTCTTGTAATTATCATTCAAATACTTTGTATTTTGGTTTTAGTAGGTTGATTTGTAATTTGGTTGAAGTTCAAGTATCGAAAATTGAAGTTTCTGCAAGAACTTCGATTGAGTGAGATTGGATCTTGGTCTCACGAGTTTGAAACATATCCGGCATTTTAAATTCAGTTGAAGACATTTTCGCCTAACTTTTGGTCGATGGAAATGGTTAGAACAAAGAGAGAGAAATCAGGTACGAACTTCTCTATTGTTTTAGCAATTATAGGTCTCATTTCCTATGAAATTAAACCATAATTAACATCTACAAGTTGACAAAAACCTAGCAAATTGTGAGAGCCAAACACTTAGTGTTTCTCTCTACTCTCTCTCTCACCATAGTCAAATACTTGAGAGGAGATCAATTCCTTCTCACCCATCACTACCTTGGTTCCTTTGTGTAATGAGGGTTGTTTGAAGCTTGGGAATCATTGGAGCCACTACATATTCAACCAAGAAGACCTAGAGTTTGTAAGTGGAGCTCAATTGTGGATCCGACAACTAGATTAAAGAAAAGACTTGGTAAAGTTAGTTGATAGTAGGAGCTTAGACGACATGAGTATATAGATAAGACTAGGCTTGGAGGGTTTTGTGTGTATCTTGTATTGTAACTATTCATTAGAGTAGACCATTTTGGTAATTGTGCCACAGAGAGGTTTTTCCACCCCTTTTTTTTGGGTTTTTCTCATCAATAACACATCTAGTGTTATTTTTTCCTCTTTGGTATTGTGAATTTAATTTTTGTGGTTTTTATATTTCATAGGCTCTAATATTTTTTTTCCATGTAATTGTTGGTATCCATATCAATTGGTTAATCACGTAAACTTGGTGTTAATCAATAAATTAGCCTTAATTGATTAAGTCATAATTAAAATTTGGGGTCAAAATCAATACCTTGGGCCCCAACCACCAATATCACCTAATTGAGTCATTTGCATTGCACATGACAAAATATGTCATATTTCTATTGGTGGTGGTAATCAGACGTTGTCCTTAGGTAATTTCTCATCTTTCAAGTGTGTTTAATCAACTAATGAATTACAATTTCAGGATTTTGGCTTCTAATAGAAGCTCGTGTATCTTTCCCCTCTGCTTTGGGTTGCACTTATAAGTTAGCTTATTACCTATTTTTCCTACTTTTTCGAGTCTCATGTGAATCACCTACTTATTTTATTTAATTTTTGTTTATTTTTCTTACTATTTTCAGGTTCCATGTGAGTTGCCTAGTATTTTTTATTTAACATTTACTTTTTATTTACAATACTTTCAATATAATTTTTTTTGCAAAAAGCTAGATAAGTTGTTCCTAAATGAACACTTCATGTTAGTTTAATGTGTAATAAGTCTTTGAGAATTTTCTATAAAAATAAAATAAAAAATCATTTAAAATCCAATGATTTTTGTTTCTTAAGGTTGAATTTCCTTTTGACATTGTAAGAAATAGCCGCCCTCAAAATCCAGGTATTACTCGATCTCTCTTGGAAGAAATTCCTTGGGATTTGGGAACACATTCTCGAGTATGAATTCTACCTTTTTGAATTTCCTCTCACAATTTGAGCATTTTCTACGAATCACATGATAGAATATATCTTGTAACTAGAGACCCAAGAAAATGTTAAAAAGTGTTCTAGCTATGTTACTCTTTTCATCTTTTGTGATAAAGATAGTACAGTCGTCTTTGACGAGTATTTCATTTGGTTTGTTGAATCAGCTAAAAACGTTATAATGAGTCAATAACCAGGGGAAAGCGATCCAGTGTTTCTCATAAAAGCTACCTATACATATATAATATTTCAAAAGCATATTATTATGATAAATTACTGAGTGTTCCTATTCTTATATTAAAAAAATACTTTCCTCAAAAAAAATTATATTAAGAAATACTAATTATTCCAAAATTTTAAGTTTTTAAAATATGTTAATTTCTTAAAGCTCATAAGTTTTTAAGACATGATGGATATAATCGTTTAATTATATTCTCACATAGAGATGAGATTTTTAATTTTTCTATTAAAAAGTGTTTCTTAAAAAAAAAAAAAAAAGTTTAAATTAGATCTCAAGGTAAAAACACATTAGTGGTCATGTCCTTTAAGAGATAAGTGGAGCATTGAATCATTGACTAATCTCTCTCTCTCCTAAATAGAGGTTGTCCCCATCAATATTGGGCCAACCTCTTTTGGGAATTTCAAAAAGGAGCAACCTCCCATTGTGGGACAATTTTTTTTTTTTTTTGATAATAAACCAAGACTTAACTTTCATTACTTAGGACAACTGTCCAATGCAATAACATCCATATGAATTTGAGATACAATAATACTGGGGGTATCTTCCACCCATATCAGACATTCTAGTACATTAATAGCTTCCTTAGCCATAAGATGTGCAGCCATATTGCTCTGTCTGCACACATGAGAACAACTCCACGAGCCGAAAGCAGCCATTTTGTTTCGCCCCTTCCACTATTTTCTCGTATTGAGCACGGGCCTGGGTCTATCCCTCCAATGAGCCAACACTACCGTTTGAGCATCACTTTCCATATCAATATCCCTCGCCTTAAGTCCCTAGCCACCTGAATTCTTTCCTCCATCGCCATTGCTTCAACCTCCATGGCCGCAAGGGGGAAATGCACTTTTTACTCATTGCCCCCATTAACAGTCCTTCCTCATTTCTAATGACCACCCCAACACCCCAACACCCCATCTTTGTGAATACCGCCCCATCCACATTTACCTTATACCTCCCCTTCGTCAGAGGTCTCCACTGGTTGCAGCCCAATGCCATTCTTTGCGAACTTGAATTCTGACTTTCTTGCACTTCCTTCCCCAACTCATGGGCTTCCTTGGCAATTATCTTCGCCTCTTTGCACTTCCCCTCATGTTTGAAACTATTTATGTTGTTAAAAATGAGCCACACAAGAATAGCAAACAAAACCCAATCCAAATCCACCTTTCTTTCTCTCAATGCCCAAACCACATCCACAAAATCCCTTATTGGATGATTTAGCACAGGCAGCCCGAGCTCGCCTTCCTTCCAAACCTCCTTTGCAAACTTGCAATTCCATAAAATGTGACCAAAAGACTCACAGCCACCACATATGTCGCACCTATCATCAGTACATACTTTCCTTTGCAAGAACGGAATTTGGTTGGCAAGATATCTCTACAAGCCCTCCAAAAGAAATGTTTTACTTTATTTGGACATTTCAGCTTCCAAATTCCTTGCCAAAACTGAGTCATTTTATCTTTGTCCAACCCTTCTCCCTTTTCTAAGGAGGAACCTGACTTCTGCAAGAGCTTTAAGGCCACTCCATAAGCACTCCTAACCGTAAAGAGGCCATTTTTTGACCAAGCCCACACCTCAAAGTCCTCTAGCAGCCGTGGACTCAACGGGATACTAAGGATTTTTTCCACATCCAGAGGAAGGAAAGTCTTTTTTATCAAGTCTGTTTTCCACCCTCCATACTCACTTTGTTAATGAGTTGATCCACCCTTTCCATTCTGTGCCAGGTCCTTGGGGACTCGTCACTTTGAATGACTCTAGTGAAGGCGAGACACCTATCACGCCAAATCTTCATGCTTCTCCCATTCCCCACAATCCACCTCAAGCCAACCTCGATGGTTTCCCTTGCTGCCATAATACTCCTCCATACGTAGGATGACTTCTTTCCTACCAAAGTGCCTCCATGAATGAACACCCCGCAAAGTACTTGGCTTTAAACACTCTATGGGAAAGAGAATCTGGATTTTGCTTAAGCCGCCACCCTTGCTTTGCAAGAAGCGCCATATTAAAGGCCCTTAGATCTTTAAACCCCATTCCACCTTTTGATTTAGGTGTGCAAAGCCTCTCCCAAGACATCCATGCCATCTTCCTTTCTTTGTCTCTTTGCCCCCACCAAAATTGGCTCACCATGGAGTTTAACTCTTTGCACAAGGAATCCGGAATTTTAAAACAACTCATAGTATATGTCGTCGTTGCTTGAGCCACCGCCTTAATAAGAATTTCTCTTCCTACTGCAGATAGCAACTTACCCTTCCACCTTGCTATCCGCCTCCCAACTTGATCCTTTATACGCTTAAACGCCTTCTTTTTTCCCCTCCCCACCAAGGTTGGCAATCCCAAATACCTTTCATGCTTATGAATAATTTGTGCCCTAAAACTAGTTTTTATTTCCTTTTGGACAGCTCCATATGTATTCTTACTAAAGAAGAGCGACGTCTTCTCTCTATTCAATTTTTGCCCCGACTCCCTTTCATAGTCTGCTAGAACCTTTAGCACCCTATTTCCTTCCTTTACACATGCCTCCCTAAAAATTATACAATCATCGGCAAACAAGAGGTGAGAGATCCTAGGTGCCCCTCGACACACCGAGATTCCACTTATCACCCTTCCCTCTCCTTCCTTCTCAACATAGCAGTTTAAACCTTCAAAGACACAAAAGTAAAAAAGGTAGGGGATATCGGATCCCCTTGTCGTAGCCCCCCTTGTTGGAATGATATTGCCTTTTGGTTCCCCGTTGATTAGCACCGAGTAGGAAATCGTGGATACACACACCATGATCAGCCTAATCCACCCTTCCTAAAAACCCAACCTCCTCATTATTGTCTCCAAAAATGCCCACTCGACCTTATCATAGGCTTTGCTCATGTCGAGCTTAATAGCCATCGACATTTTTTTCCTTTCCTCCTTTGGTTGATACAATGCATCGTCTCAAACGCCACTAACACATTATCTGTGATCTGCCTTCTTGGGACAAATGCGCTTTGAGACTCATCTATCACAAATGGTAGGATCTTCTTCAGCCTGTTCGTAAGAACTTTGGAAACAATTTTGTACACAACATTACATAAGCTTATTGGTCTAAATTCAGTAATATTTTGAGGGCAATCAACTTTTGGGAGAAGACAGATGTATGTTTCGTTTAAGCCCTTCGGCATAACACCCGTATTCAGAATTTTGAGAACATAATTTACTACTGATCGACCCACCACATCCCAATACTTTTGGAAAAAAATTAGAGGCATACCATTAGGGCCGGGAGCCTTTGTCGGGTGCATCCGGTTCAATGCCACTCTAATCTCTTCCTCCCTAAAAGCTCTCAACAATTCACAATTCATTTCTTAGGTGATTCGAGGCGTCATTGCACTCAAGCATGCATCAAAGGAGCTTGGGTGGTCCGAGCTGAAAATGTTTGAGAAGTACCCAAGAATCACCCTCTCAATATTCTCCTGCCTCTCATACCGAACCCCCTCTTGAGTAATTCCATCAATCCTATTTTTCTTTCGTCTTTGAGAAGCAGCCGCATGAAAAAACTTCGTATTTCTATCCCTACACTTCAGCCACAGTGCCCTTGACCTTTGATTCCACATCACTTCCTCTCTTTGCAAAGTCTCATTTATTTCTTTCCTCAATCCTCGGATTTCACTCGTTGTCTCATTGAGCAAATTCTATGCTTCCAGAAATTGCAATCTTTCCTTTAAATGCTTCAGCCTTGTATTCACATTCCCGAACTCTCGCTGGTTCCACCATTTAAGTTGAGTCTGACATCTCACAATTTTGTCGACAATGCTATCTTTTGTAACGTCCTGGTAGGACTCCCACGTCGAATCGATCACTTCTCTACACCTTTCATCCCTAACCCATATCGCCTCAAACAAAAATCTCCTTTTTTTCAGCTTTGAGGGACCGAGGGACTACTCTTCCTAAGCGACAAGTCATGCAAACAATGGTCCAGAAGTCGCCATTGAGACATGCTGAACTTGTGCCTTTGGAAATTTCTCAAGCCACTTCTCATTGGCCAGCATCCTATCTAATCTCACCAACGTTCTCTGCTCCCCAAACCTCTCATTGCACCACGTGAACAATTGCCCTACAAAGCCCAGATCAAGCGGTCCATAATAACTCAAACAATTCCTAAAGTTTTGCATTTGGAGTGCATCCCGATCCAACCAACCTAGCTTTTCATTGGAATGAGTGATTTCGTTGAAATCACCAAATACCACCCAAGGCATGTCACACTGATTTTTCCGAGCCACCAAAAGTTCCCAGGAAATGTACCTTTTGCTAGTGTCGGGGTGGCCGTAAAAGCTTGTCGCCCTCCATGGATTTGCCCCGCCTTCACCTTGCACCACCATATCGATGTGGGTATTTGAGCAGCTCTTCAAGCACACCGCCTCACCTTCACGCCACATCATAGCTGACCCCGCTTCGCCCATCACTCGATCTTGTGATACCTTGTGTTAACTCCAACTTCATTTGTAAACCTTTATTCGATTCACCCCCCGATTTGGTTTCCATGAGGAAAACCAAAGTTGGGTTTTTTGACTTCACTTCGTCGGAGAGAAGCCGGACTGCCGGGGATGACCCTAAACCCCGACAGTTCCATGATAACACCCTCATTGGGCTCGGCAGTCTTTGCTCATGCACCACCGCCCCACCGCCATTCGTATCAAGTTTTTTGTTGTGTGTTTGTTTTGGATAGAAACTTTTGTTCTTTTCTGAGTTTTGTTGTTTGGTTCTAGGTCTTGAATGGGTGTGGGATTCTCTCTTTTCTTCGACATTAGGCCCTTCTCCTTCTCTGGATTGTCTACACGGACTTCCCCGGCCGACCTCTTCTAGTGGCCACTTTTTGGGCCCAAAGGTTCTCGCAACCCAACCCATCTCGCTCATCAAAACATAATGCCATTGGGCCGGGCCCATATCCCTCACACCCTCCCTTGCCTATGTTTGCTTTTCCTTCCCCATTTGGCGCCATCGTGAATTCAAATTGGTTTTCAAGCCCATGACACGTCCCTATCACCTCCTGAATTCAAATTGTGGGACAATTAAAATGACAGAGAGAGAGAGAAAGAAGAATAAGCAGAGAATGAATCCAAGCTAAAAGGGTAAACCCAAACTCACATTAGCCTTACAAAAAGATACACGTATGATCCCTAGAATCTACAAAAGTCAGTTATGCTAACGAGTGCCCTTATGACACTAGTTAATAATCCATATAAATAAAGTTTTTATGAGAAATGAAAAAAATTAATTAATATTTTGACAGCTTTTTTCATATCCTATAAAAGTGATATTAAAATTTTCCTATAAAAGTGATATTAAAATTTTCCTAAAGTGAATTATTAATGAGTACCCTAAGGATACTCGTTAGCAAATCCCAATAAAATATACTCCAAATTAATTTGTACCCGTACAAACTTGTCATAATCCTAAATTTGAGAAAGATTCCTGAAAACGGAATGCGACCATGATTACGAAATCCGATTTGCAGTGGTGGGGCCCTCCGTCAGTTTTTCCCAACTTGTCCCAAGCTACTTTTATCTTCTTTTCAAAATCATTTGTTTGAAAATCACCGATTGGATGTGTTGTTTGGGGTGGACCCTATATGAGTGTTGAACACGTATTCAAACTGCATCAGGTCCAATAGAATATTGTACTAGAAGTGGTTTTGATTTGGTCGGAAAAATAAAATATTTTGGTACTGATTAATAATTAAATATTATTTCAAAATTGCTCTTACTGATAAATATAAATATTTATTTATATATATATATGTTTATTAGTCAAAATTCATATAATTTGTTAAAATTATAAATCTATATTTCATCTAATATGTTAATATCTAGTAAAAATTTCAACTCATTAATGGCAATAGAAGCATATGGAGGACATTGGTCGATGAGGAGGAAGAAGATTAACTCCTTTCATCATAATGGATTTGAATCATTAATTTATTAGAGTAAAACGGGTAATTATGTTTATTAGTCAAAATTATAAATCTATATTTCATCTAATATGTTATCATTATTGCTTATCTCTAAATAAAATAAAAAAGACACCACTATCTATTGTGAGAGTAATTATTCAATATTTTTTAAGTACAATAATGTAATATTTTCTTCTCACATGAATGATAGGTCGTCATCATTTATGTGAAGAGAAATGAGTGTCTTGTCATTGTAATCTATAATTCGAGAGTATTGAATAATCTTCCTATTGTATATAGTAAACAACTAAAAATTGACTAAGTATTTAGCAATCTCAACTAATTTCACTCCTATTTTCACAACGATCTGATGTTGTTGACTGTAAGTGATGGAAAAAAGTTATGAGTCCATGTAAAAGTGACAGGTAGTTAATTACAGTCTACTATATAAGATAATTGTGGAAATGAGTGTGAAATTTGTTATAGTCTTAGAATAACTCCTCCCTTTAGACCTTTAGCAGTGTTTACCGGAATAAATAAATTAGTCACGGGAAATAAATTACGCTCACTATTCTAAGGGACCCGAGACCTGTGAAGCTGTCCAGGTGGTGTGGAAGTATTTTGCACTTGCAGAAGACAACTCCTGGACCTGACTTTCTGAATTAAAAAAATTGCATATTTTACACATTAAGGGAAATTCATGGTAAAGGCCTCTATAATGTGCAAATGGCAAGATCCTTAGTGTTGATTAGTAAGACAAAGATTAACTGCTAAAAATATGTATATTTTTAAGAAGAAAGTACTAAAGAACCCTGCTTTCCAGAAATCATTGATGAATATCAGTTTATGCTAGAACATAGTGAGTGGAGTCACAGTTGCAGTTTACTCTGTCATAATGGATGAAAAAGAACATGATCTAACAAAAATAACTTAATAAATTGACACAAATTACAAAAATGGGAAATAGTTTGGTTTTTACTTTTAAAAAGAAATATATAATTTGATTTAAAATTTGGTAACTAATTTATTGATGGAGAAAACACCATTTTGGTTCCTAAATTTTGAGGTCACAATCAATTTGTTTCCTACATTTTAGTAATAGTCAATTTGGTCTCTGTTATTTTCAACTTGCAGTCAATTCGATCCCTACCATTAACTCACTAATAGAAAATACTTACGTGACAAACAGTATGCACATTTGGTACATTTGATGCTGACGTGACAAATAAAATAATAAAAATTATATGTAACAAATATTTTAAAATGCCACGTTGGCATTTTCCCAATTAAAAAATTATATATATTCCAAAGAAATTGCTACTAAAATCTAAATAGTAAATATTATTACTTTTCCTAATAAGCATGTCTAGTAGACAACTTAACTTAATTAGAGTTCCTGTAAAATATCGATCTACAAATTACAATTTCAACAGTCTCACGAAATACAAAATTTGAAATGAAATAAAAACAAAAACCTCAACTCAACAAAGTTCAATATTCACATCAATATTCACTCTGAGAGAGAGAGAGAGAGAGAGAGAGAGAGAGAGAGAGAGAGAGAACACTTTTATTTAAAACAAAAAAAAAAAAAAAAAAATTCCTTTGTATTACCTCTTTTAGTTTTGGTAATGGTAAAGAAGCAGAGAACTAAGTCAAAACATGAGAGAAATTAACGAATCAGAAAAGAATAAAGATGAAAATGAATGGAAGGGATTGGGCCTCTGAAATGTAAACATGCATGCAAATATATATATATATATATATATATATATATATAATTCTAATCAACTTTCTGAATGGGAATTAGAGTTAAAAGAAACATTGTTTGTCATGTAAGCATTTTTTTGTTAATAAGTTAACGGTAGAGACCAAATTGACTGCAAGTTGAAAATAGTAGGGACCAAATTAATTATTACCAAAATATAGGAACCAAATTGAATGTAATCTCAAAATATGGGGACCAAAATAATGTTTTTGCCTTTATTAATTCTAGTTCCCCATAGCAACATACCCAAGTCTTTCAAATCTCCCTGCACTTGGGACTGTGAGCAGTCGAATTCCCTCGTTGTTGATGACAAAAGGCCCTTGAGATCCTGCAATATAAGCAACATTCCCAATTGAAGGCTAGATATAAGCAACACTCCTCCATTGCATGTCTTGTTTAAACCATCCACGTATATTAAATCATATGATTCATTAAATAGGTCTCGTGACTAAAAGCCACGTGGTTGATAGTTTGAATCGCCACGTAGTGAATTGAAAGAATGTTCCTTCAAACTGATTTAGAGGTAAACTCTATCCCCCAAGAAGGCCAAGATTGACTAGTCATTTTTCCTTGCTTTGATACTTCTTCTTCTTTTCTTTTTTTACAATAAGATTAAGCATAAGATGATACCTTGGAATTTTCAAGGGGAGATATTTCCTCCAAAGGCATATATGTCAATAAGAGAGCTGAGCTACTTATATCTTTCAATAAATCTTTTAACTTGATTTGCAACTGATTTTGGACAGAAGATATAAATGCTTTTAGGGAAGAGAAACTTAAAATGATAAATAAACCCAAATTTGTCAAATTAAGACTACGACAAGTTCATTTGAAATTGAATTTCTACCATGCTTAACTTAAGAAAGGGGAAATTGTTATGTGGTAAGAGTAAGATAACAATTGGGAATAGTCCCTTTGTTGGTGACAAGTGAACTAATTCTTAATAGTTCATCGTACACTTTTCTATATTATTTAACACCCAGACTGCACAAACCTAATGCCACTGAAGTATTTCAGTACCAAACCTACGATCACTACTTTTTAATTGTTTTTAATTGATGGTCAAAAAGAGTGTTTTCCATAATAAACTGAATAATCATATAAGTAAACTGTAAACTATTAACCTTAACCTATTTCTGAAAATGTTAATTATTACTTATTTTTATTCAAAAGTAAATAAGAAAGAATTGTTAATTGTTAAAATGTGGTCAAATAAGATTGTTAAATGCACATGCAATTGTATCAAATCTTGTGATCTGATAATGGCTATATCATTTATGACTGTTTTAGCAAATAATCATAAGTATGTTGTAAACTATTAACCTTCACCTATTTCTGATTCATGCCTCAACTCAACTCAACTCAACTCAAGTAAGCCTTAATCCTGACTAATTGGTAACTACTGGCCTTAAAAATTGTTATCTTTATTTAGCCTAGAAATCAGATCGCTTGATAGCTATAACATTACAATTTATCTCTGACATGCAATTCGATCTGATGTGCGAACCAAGTCATTGTTGAACTAATTAACAATGTTTTGGCAGTTAAAGGTGCTGCCCCTGCATGACATGGGTAAGGGTACAACAATCCAAGGTGGAACCATATATGTTATCCATATAAATATATAATGTTCCCTACTAAGTCTCCCATTTTATTTATAGCGAGAACAATAGCTCATAAAAAAAAACAAGAACAATAAAGAGAACTTTCTCTAGACCACAGAACTTTGCCCAACATCCCTTGTACTAACACTGATAAAACAGAGAAGAGCCAAACCAAGAATAAAAAAAGGTAAACCTTTTTGAAAGTTTTATTTGGTTCTCCTAATAATCTTCTACTGTGTAATTCAATAAAAAAAATAAAAAAATAAAAATCTTCTCACTTGAAAATTAAACATATCTTCAGAATAGGTGGCTAGAAAAATTAATCTTTTCACGAGTCAAATTAAAGTTATTCTGAATCTGTTCCTCCAAACAACTTGACATGATTCTGCTGAATAGCTTTACTGGATCCTGTAGCACAAAAGAAAGATAAGAAGGAAAAAAAAATCAAAATCAAATCTGACTCTATAATTCAATATTTATAAGTAGAATCAAATTAAACTTCTCTAACAATGTAACTTATTAATACCGGGTTCCTGTTACGGGAGGAAGCCAGGAGGTCCTCTTAAATGTTTTCTTTTGAGTCAACCATGCAGTCAACAATTATCTTGACAATTTTTTTTTTTTTTTTTGATGAATAATTATCTTGACAATTAATTCCATATCTACTGCATCACATTGAACAAAGTACAATGAATAAAATTGTACTCACCAAGCAAATGGGAAGACAAAATAGGTACAGCCTATACATTTATTTTACAACATTATGTGAAATCGTTCTGGATCTTTCTTTAACTACCAATGCCATTATCCAAATTTTCTACAATTGTCTATAAAAATTACCTCATGATGCAATATTTAACTTGCTATAACAAGGAGTAAAAGAATCATACTAATTATTTTAGCTCAAGAGCTTTTATCCACAACTTAGATACAAATGCTGAAATGCAGTTATTTTCACTCGAAAAGTCTTTTGATGTTATCGTATTATTGACCTTGACCATATTCCATGCTATTTAGTATTTACAAAGAGTGTGACATTGATTATATCCCATTATACATGTTACCTAGCTAAACAAATTAAACTCCCTACTTAAGTAACTTAACAAATCATAACCCTTCTCAAAAAAAAAAAAACAAATCATAACCCATTTTTTCTTTAATTTTTAGAGAAAATTGAACTATCAAAATATTATGATACGATTAGTATATTGTAATAAACCCTGTAGTGGAATAATTATTTCCCGAGAGTAACCATTCATTTTTTTTTTGGAAAATAAACTATTCAGCTATTTGGTTGTGTTTTTAATATAAGGAATGGTTATTCCATAAAAATAGCTATTTTTTAAAATGATATATATATATATATATATATATATATATATATATATATTTGGATAGAAAAATGAAGAATAGTTGTTCCTTATTAAAATGGCCAAAATAGTTATTCCTTAACCTAGGTCTTTATAAAATATAAATTCCTAAAATGCCCAAGCAAAACAACTCTCTCTCTCTCTCTCTAACATTTTTTTTTCTTTGTTTCTTCATTTATCCCCTATGTTAGGTTTTCTTGTTTATTCTCCTTTAATCCTTTTGTTTTAACACCACCGCACAAATGAAGTTACTTTTCTTTATTCCAAGATAACAAAATGATCTGAAATAATGCTTGATGGTTTTTATTTTTATTTTAGTTTTATATTTAAAAAAAAGAGAGAAATCGTATACTGTGTACGTATATCTTTAATTCATAAATAATAAAAAATCTTTAACTTAAACTTGAACTTATTTCATGTATATATATTTGTGGGGTCATGGGCCCAAAATCATACAATGGGGCGTGAGACTTTGGCCGAGAGCGTGGTAGTCCAAGTCCGAGGAGGAATATATCCTCGGACCAGCTAAAGCACGATCGGATATAAGTCCTAAATAGTCAGAGTGACCTTCTAGGAAGTTCTAAAGGATAGGAACTCAGGAATATTTAAGGGAAAGTTGCTAACACCGCATTTATGTGGACAAGACCCTTGAACAGTGCTATCTCGGTTACCGCAACTCACAGAACGCCAGAGAGGGTGTCCGATGGGACAGGCACTCAAGTATAGGCTTGGATGATCAACAAGTGGAAGACCAAGATCGTTCAAAGGGGACTATATAATAGGAGAGACCCACCATGGAGAGGAGGCCCTAGGGATTAAGAGAGAAAGCACTGTAGCAATCTCAAGAACTCCTGTAACCATTCTCATTCAATATTTACTAGAACAAAACTTCTCGGATTGTGCCAAGAACAAACTTTCTTTGATAAACTCAGTTCATCTCTGTTTGATTGTCATGAACACCATATTAACTGTTATCCATGCACTAAAGCCTAACTCTTTGACCCACTCTTTACAAATTTATTGTACTGGGCTCACTGGTCCAAGATCCCATACACCTTGGGCTTGGGCTGCAAAACGTGTCCCTACAATATTTATATCACTATTAACTTAAACTTTGGTCCTTCTCAATAACAACAACAACAATGTGCCCTTACAATCTAGGCGTATAATATATAATTGCATTGCTTAATCCCTTGAAAATACATATTAAGTAGCAGTTTATAGTCATCATTATTATTTTTTAAAATAAGAGTTGAATGTCGTTACTATTTTTCCTAATATATTCTCAATAAACTTTTTTTGATGGAAAAAAAAGAAAAAAAAAAAAAAAGAAAAAAAAAGCACTCAAATAATTTTTACTGACCAACACTGTATGAGCAATACCTAAATGTGAGGGCATAAAGGCCCTGGTTGAATCAAACATAACCAATGGATGGACATTATCAAACGCTGGTCTCCCACAAATATTCTACATTTGCTAATAATGGATCTCGCGTGTGAAATTGGCATCTAAGATCACATAACAACATTCTCAAAAAGATCACATAACAAGGCTATTATGCGTGCTTTCACACCAAATCATAAGGTCATAAAGAAAGTTGATACATATTATTAAGGCATAGCAATAAACATAACCTAAAATCTTACACAATAATTTCCACATTCACATCCCATATGCATTTCCAAACAACTTTAATCAATTAAAATGGTGGAACTTATTAGTGTGTTGCCTTTTGGAGTCCCCCAAGGGGAATCGATTCAATCGATCGACAACCTTCGTTTTACTCTGAGGCGTAAGTTCTAACAACCTGGACCAATTCCCATTAAAGTCACCAGACACCATATCATGTACATATGTGTGATATCCAATGTCTCATAAGTTGAGTGGATTCCATAAGCACGGATCTTAATAAATCAATTCTACTTCGAAGGGTGATGGGCACCTTAATTAAGTTAACAGGACACTTGTCGTGCTCGCGTAATGTTATAAGGAATTAGTGGGCAAAGAGAATCTGCATTCTGCAGAAATGATGGCCCCTGCAAAGTTTATATAAATATATATATATATATATATATATATTTATATGAATTATGCTTGTGCCACTTTATGTGGCACTAGCATAGCAATATATATCGGTAACCCTTCTTCAATCCTTCATCCATTAAACAAAAAACACTAGCCTCCAACACTCAGAGAGAGAGAGAGAGAGAGAGAGAGAGAGAGATGGAAAGCACATCTTCTAAACAGCTCTTTGCATCCCTGCTCATAGTTCTTGCCATTTGTTCCTACATGAACTCAAGCTCAGCCGCTGCATCTGTTGAAATATCAGTCAAGCTGTTCAGTCAAGCTGCAAATCGTTTAGGTGTTTTAGTTGTCACTGCTGTGCTACATGCAGTTTTATATTTATTGTTATTTGTTGTTTGATTCATCATGTGTTGATCATGTGAGTTAGTTATTAGTTTGTTAATGAGTTAATGACTCAATGTATATAAACTAATCAGTTCTTAATAATATTCAAGCAGAGCATTATTCATTCTGTTCTCTCTCTTCCAAACTTCTCTCTCTCCCAATTTCAATATGGTATCAAAGTGAGTTAGCTCGGTGTATTCCATTGATTCCTAACTCATCCTCCATTGTTGGGTTTTTCTTGAAGCTTTCTTCACTCTGTATTTCCTTCTTCTTTCATTGATCTCTATTGCAAAGTTTCTTTAATTCTTTGCTTTCTCTGATTCTTGAAACTAAGTTCTCTGTAAAACCTAGTTCAAGCTTCTTCAATGGCTTCCGCATCTGCCATTAATACTGATTCCGTATCATCTACTTCTCAAACCTCTGTGCCTGCTTGGGAAAAGCCGTCCAGTCCCTATTTTTTGCATAGTAGTAAGAATCCTGGCTTGATTCTCAGTTAATCACCCTCTTCAAAGAGAACTATGCTACTTGGAGCCAAGCTATCATTTATGCTCTTGATTCCAAGAACAAAACAGATTTTGTTGATGGCACCATCAAAGCTCCAACAAGTTCCTCGGATCCAATTTTCCCCGCTTGGAAGAAATGCAATGGAATGGTTCTTTCTTGGTTGATTGATTCGATGTCCAAGGATTTGATTTCAAGTGTGATTACTTGAATACTGCGCAAGAAGTTTGGACAGATCTTAAGAACCGATTCTCTCAGAGCAATGGTCCTAGGGTTTTTGAACTGCAAAGAATGGTGAGTACTCTCTCTCGGGATAATCTCTCTGTGAGTAGTTATTACATGAAATTCAAGGTAATCTGGGATGAATTAGTCAATTATAAGCCAATTCCCTCATGTTCTTATGGTATTTGCACTTATGGTTCAATGGCTGCTCGGGTTGAGTATCAAGAAGAGGAGTGTACTATGAATTTCCTGATGGGGCTTAATGAATCCTTTGCAACTGTTAGGGGACAGATCCTACTGATGAAGCCCTTTCCTTCATTGAATCAAGTCTTCTCTCTCATCACTCAAGAAGAGAAGCAAAGAAGAGTTGGTTCCAATGCCATTGCAATTGAATCTGCTGCACTCTTCTCTAGAGGTCCTAATAATTCATCTAACAAGAGCAATTATACCAACAAGCCTAATGGAAAAAGGGAAAGGCCAATTTGTTCACACTGTGGGATTCTTGGCCATGTGGTGGACAAATGCTACAAGATTCATGGTTACCCTCCTGGGTATAAGAACAAAGGCAAGGGGCACTCAACCAATCAAGTTTCAATGGGTTCCAATCTGGATCACACAGATACTATGGAGGAGTTGACTATAGTGGCTCTCACTTCTTCTCAATGTCACCAGCTCATGTCCATGTTGCAAGGCCATACCTTGGGATCACAAGAAAATCAAGATTCTTCTCTTGGAACTCATCAAGCTGCCACACTCATCAGTCATACTGCTCCTGTCACCAAGTCCTTGCCACCTGGTACTTTTCACATTGTAGGTATTTTACCTACACCTAATAGTGACATTTTAGATAAACCTGAATGCCTAGACTCTATTAATTCCATGCCTCTTTGTTTGCATTCATCCACCAAATTTGATCACTTAGTTTTTTCTTCCAATCTTGTCATTCCACCTGCCTTGTTACCTAATGAATGGATTATTGATAGTGGTGCTACTGACCACATGGTTCATTCCATTTCATATCTTACCAAAATTACTTCAGTAGCTCACATCTTTGTCAAACTTCCTAATGGTGAATCTGTCTTAGTCACTCATGTTGGTCAAGTGCAGTTATCATGTGATTTGGTCCTTGACAATGTGTTGTGTGTTCCTTCCTTTTCATTCAATCTTATTTCCATTGGAAAATTAACACATTATCTGAGGTGTTGTTGCATTTTTCTCTCTCAATTCTGCTTTATACAGGACTTACTCCAGTGGAAGACGATTGGTTTGGGTAGAAAGCATGGTGGCCAGTACATTCTACAGCAAACCAACTCTGCCAAGCTTTTTGTCCCAATTCAATTTTTCAATTTCATGCCCACTGTTCTCTCACATCCTGGTGTTTACTCTCCTTCTTCTGTTGTTGCTGATTATAGTCATGTCTCATGTAATAGCATTACTGTTTCAAATTCTGTTTTGTGGCATAATAGAATGGGTCATCCTTCTTCATCTAGGTTGCACTTGATTAGCTCAATAATTCCTGATGTAACTTTCTGTGATAAAGAGCTTCCTATTTGCACTATTTGTCCTTTAGCCAAACAAAAAGGCTTCCTTTTCCTAATGAGAATAACATTTGTTCTTCCATTTTTGATCTTGTTCATTGTGATATCTAGGGACCATTTTCTGTTCCTTCTATTAATGGTTTTAAATACTTTTTGACCATTGTTGATGATTGTAGTAGATGTACTTAGGTATATTTGCTTAAATTCAAATTTGATGCTAGAACTGTTATTCAGTCCTTATTTTCTTTTGTTGAAACTCAATTTCACCTCAAAATTAAAACCTTGAGATCAAATAATGGTCCTGAATTTCATATGCCTCAATTTTTCTCTTCCAAGGGTACCTTACATCAACTGAGTTGTGTAGATACACCTCAACAGAACTCAGTTGTTGAAAGGAAACACCAACATATTCTGAGTGTTGCTAGAGCCCTTAGGTTTCAAGCTAATCTACCTTTGAAGTTCTGGGGAGATTGCATCCTTATAGCAGTCTATCTTATTAATAGGTTGCCTAGTCCTTTGTTAAATAATAAAACTCCCTATGAAATCCTTTTGGGTACTGTTCCTTCTTACTCTCATCTTAAAGTCCTAGGTTGTCTGTGCTTTGCATCTACTCTCTCTAGGAATAGATCTAAATTTGATCCTAAAGCCTCTCCCTGTGTCTTTCTTGGTTATCCCTATGGTGTCAAGGGATATAAATTGTTCAATCTTGAAACCAAGTCCATTTTCTTGTCCAGAGATGTTGTCTTCCATGAACACATTTTTCCTTTTCATTCCATAGATTTTCATCTTAACAATGCTTCTAACTCTCAACCACTTTCTAGTGGTTCTTTATTTCCTCCTTCCACCTTCATTTTTTATGATTCACCAATGGAAGTTTCTGACACAATGATTGACACCTATACACCTCACATACCTGATTTACCTATCTCTTCTCCACATGCTATACCAGACCATCCTATCAATCCCGACCCTAGTCTAGTCACACTTGCTCCACTTGACCAGCTTGTACAACCTGTCCAGTCTGTCCAACCCGCCTAACCAGCACCCAAAAAATCCTCCAGACCTCACAAAGCACCCGCTTACCTTCAAGATTTCCATTGTCAACTTGCCTCAACCAAACCCCTACCCTTACTTACTACCCCTTTCCCTATTGAATCTGTCCTTTCCTATGATAGGCTATCTACCCCTCATAGAGCTTTCACTATTGCTCTCTCTATTTGTGTTGAGCCCAAGTCCTATGCTGAGGTTGCAAGAGATCCTAGGTGGCAGGCAGCCATGTCTGATGAGATACAGGCACTTGAAATAAACAATACTTGGTAGCTTACACCTTTGCCACCTGGTAAGGTTCCTATAGGTTGCAAATGGGTCTATAAACTCAAACATAGAGCTGATGGGAGTATTGAAAGGTTTAAGGCTAGACTGGTAGCAAAAGGGTACAATCAATAGGAGGGTTTGGATTACTACGAAACTTTTAGTCCAGTTGTGAAGTTTGTCATTGTTAGGACTATACTGGCTGTTGCAAATGCTCTTGATTGGCATTTGGTCCAACTGGATGTTAATAATGCTTTTTTGCATGGAGATCTTGATGAGAAAGTATACATGCTACCTCCACCTGGTTTTGGTAGCAGGGGGGAGCCTGATTTAGTCTGCAAACTCACCAAGTCCTTGTATGGACTCAAGCAGGCTAGCGCACAATGGTTTTCAAAGCTTTCAACCACAATCATCAACCATGGATTCACTCAGTCCAAATTTGATTACTCTATGTTTACAAGAGTTCATAATGATGTTATCATTGTTATCTTAGTATATGTTGCTGATATTTTGGTAGCTAGCAACAACCTTGAAGTCGTTTTTAGAGTTCAAACAATTTCTTCATGATCAGTTTAAGCTAAAGGATCTTGGTCCTTTGAAATATTTTCTGGGATTAGAGGTGGCTCAATCCTCCACAGGCATAAGTGTTTGCCAAAGAAAATATGTTTTAGAGCTTCTAGCGTAAACTGGGATAGCTAGCAGCCAAGCCTATTAAATCACCTATGGAGCAAAGACACTAAGTCATCAAACTATCATGGGGACTTATTAACAAATCCTTCTCAATATAGGAGACTTGTTAGGAAATTGTTGTATCCGACACTGACCAAACCAGATATTGTATATAGTGTGCATCAACTAAGTCGGTTTCTTGCACAAACCCTAGACAAACACATCTCCAAGTAGCCAATAGAATCCTTAAGTATCTAAAAGGGACACCTGGACAAGGTCTCTTTTTCTCAACAAACTCAGACTTACACTTGAAAGGTTACTGTGATGCTGATTGGGCCAGTGTCCCCGATACAAGGAGGTCTATCACTAGATTTTGTGTATTTTTGGGTGAGTCCTTAGTTGCCTGGAAGTCCAAGAAACAGCACACTATGTCTAGTTCTTCTGCAAAATCGGAGTACAGGTCTATGGCTCTTGTTGTCAGTGAGTTTGTATGGTTAAAAGGCTTGCTTAAAGACCTGTCAATCAGTCATGATCATCCTGCTCTTCTGTCTTGTGACAAGAAAGTTGCAATCCACATAGCAGCTAACCCAGTCTATCATGAGAGGACTAAGCACATAGAGCTTGACTGCCATTTTGTGAAGGAGAAGATACAAGATGGTTTAGTCAAGACCTTTCATGTTTCAACTAAGCACCAATTGGCTGATTTACTTACAAAGCCTTTGGGACATCAACAGTTTAGCAACTTACTCTGCAAGATGGGCATGAGCAACATATATGCTCCATCTTGAGGGGGAGTGTTGAAATATTAGTCAAGCTGTTCAGTCAAGCTGCAAGTCGTTTAGGTGTTTTAGTTGTCACTTTTGTGCTACATGCAGTTTTATATTTACTATTATTTGTTGTTTGATTCATCACATGTTGATCATGTGAGTTAGTTATTAGTTTGTTAAGTTTGTTAATGAGTTAATGACTCAATGTATATAAACTAATCAGTTCTTAATAATATTCAAGCAGAGCATTATTCATTCTGTTCTCTCTCTTCCAAACTTCCCTCTCCCCCAATTTCAATAGCATCTAACAAGTTAAGCTCTGACTTCATTGCAACAGCTGTTGCCTTGCCCAGTTTTCCATCCACCCACGACGCCCGGATCAACGAAAAGGCCTCCATGGCTAGTGATTTTCCTTTGCTACGCCGAAGGCTTCTTAGGGGTTATTATACTCCATCTCTTCCAAACCGGGAAACCTATATCCCATTCCCAGCTTTAACAAGCACTTAAGAAAATCACAAAGTTGCACCGTTATCAGTCTCAGCTTTTATAAGCACTTCAGAAAATTACAAAGCTGCACCATCATCAGTCTCATTTGCGTAAGAGAGTCCTCGGCTTCATTCTATGCCCTATTCATGTGCACCCTATCTTTTCTTTATTATTACAATATAGCAGTATTCAGAAAAGAAAAAGCATTAGCTAACATATATTTAACAGTTTGTCGCTTTTTGGTTCAACTGAGATGTTGTTTGGATCATATATGTATGTCATGATAATAAGAACTGGGGTTTATCTTGGAGTACTCTCAGTTGATGGGTGTATGTGCTTTGTGTGTGTGTGTGTGTTTGGGTAGCTGTATCACCTTTCAAAGATCAAAGGATTAGTCTTCTTAAGCGATAAAATTTGATATTACGGAATTCCGAATTTTGATTCTTTTTCTCTTATCTACTTCGTAGCAAATCTGTTTGACTGCCAAGAAAATAAAGGGAGATAAAGCAAATCTAAATCTAATAGAACAAGCACAGCCAATCATATCTCTCAGAAAAATAGTTCAGTGCAATTTAAGTGTGATTTGAGTTAAAGTTGGTTGAGATGTAGAGCAGTTTTGTATTTTGTTTTTTTAGGAACAACAAACACGCCCTAACCAAAATCTAAACAACAGATTAGAGAAGCTTGGCGAGGTCGGCGACCATGCAGGGTTGCCGGCGGGGACGATGTGTCTCAAAGGCTCTTCCGATGGGTTACTGTGATCTACTTCGAAGTGCTTCAGTATTAGAAACCTCTCACCATTTTTATGTTAATACGTATTCAGTGAATCTGTCAAGGGATAAGAGGTGATTGCTGACGATGACTTGGTGAAGAGAATCTACTAAAAGAGTTATAAGAAGTGACAGACTATAGTGGAATGGTGGTTCCGTTCATTTGTTTTGAGTTTTCATAACCAAGCAATGCTGGTGCCACAACTTGTCACCAGAATTATCCTTGACAACCACATGAAAAAGCCTACCCAAGAAAAACAAAAAAATCCATACAAATTAAATCGTGACATTTTAATTTGAATTCTTTTTTTAACTAAAAGATAGAAAAACTTTAACTCTTATTAAACTCTATCTATACGACTATATATTTACCTAAAATCATTAGGGCAAGACTTAGGTACAGTACTTATGTGTTGTTCCTTAAGTTCCCTTCTTAAGATTCTACCATGTGAATTTTTTTCATGGGATAGAAATGTATTTTTTAGTTAAGTAGCCACATGGTTGAATCCTAAGAGGGAAACCTAAGAAACAACATCTAAGGTATTGTACCTAAATTTTGTCCAAATCATTAATTGTTTTTTTTTTCTAAATCGTTAATAGAGTAACTTATTTGGTGGAGAAAGTAGTTATTGTAGTTATTGTGAGGGATTTCACAATTTGCTCCAATACTAATGGGCTTGGTCTGCGATTGAATGCTATAAAAGATATGTGCCCCCTCATCCTTCACCAATTGGTGGTTGGATGGATTGGTAAGGCACACGGTCCGACAGTTATCTTTTCTCAATATTAGAGAGAGTACATAACACAAGAAGATAACAACAATTAAAAGAGAAAAAAAAAATTAAACATTAACAATGAACAGTGACAATATTTTTTAATATATATATATGAACATAGTGTTTAAAATATCGGGGTTCAAGTCTCCAGGAGGGAACTTCACACACATATACACTTAGATTAGGCTAGAGTAGAATTCTATCTTGCATAAAAAAAAAAAAAAAAGTTATAGTTTAGCTAGTGACAAGAGATAACCTTTTGGTTGATTAAAAAAAAAAAAATAAAGAGAGTGGAAAAACTTTTGGGTTTCTTTTAGGGATTTCTCCAAAATTTGTTTATTTTATTTTTTGGATAACTTAAATATAAGGCCTCATTATTATTTTTGATTCTTAATATTTGTTCTATGTGTCAAAATTGCCTTTAACATTTTAAATGTGTCAATTTAATCATTAATTAATGTGTTAAGATATTATGTCAAAATATTCTTAACTTTAAGGGGTGAATATAAAAAATAAGAAAGAACCTTCGGTCAGAGTCTGGCGTAAAGGCCTTCTTTACGCCACCAATAAATGAATGACACGTCATATTTCTATTGAAAAACCAATAAACTCCAACACACACAATTATAACTCAATTAAACCAAAATCCTCAAACATGTAAAACACCTGAAGATCTAAACAGCTCTAATGCCTAAACCTTTTCCAACTCCTCCTCTCCTCATACCATCGGAACTCCACCCCGCCACTAGAGTCGCCACACACGTCGGTCGGGAGTTGCCGCCACCGCACCGCAGCTCCACCCCGTCAGTCAAGGTTTGTTCTTTTATGATTTGTGTTTATTGTTTGATTAGTTATTTCCCCAAACTTTGGGTTTCGAAATTTTGATGGTTTTGGGTTATTTTTTGGATATCAATCTGTTCATATTGGTATGGGTTCTGTTGATTTGGTATGGATTTTGTTGTTTTTTTGGTATTTTCATGGGTGTTGATTGGATTAGGTTCAAACCTAAAAAAAATTTTGATTGTGGTAATTTTTTGTTCCCAGCTAGCCTGGGTTCTTATGAAGAGGCAGTGACACCACGATCACGGCGGCTTCAGCGCATTTTCCAGGTTCTAGCATAGAGTCCGGTGGAGGCGTGGAGATTCGGTTCTAAGAAGAGGCGGACGACATGCATTTGGGTATACTGTTGATTCCTCTAGAAACCTATATGTGACACTGCTGTGTTTTTGTTTTGAAATTGGGGATTAATCTAAGTTATTCTTGTCTGTGGTAAGGTGTATGTGGTGTTTGTTTGGTTAACGACGTGGCATTCTCTCATTGGTGGCATAAAACCTCACTTTTACGTCAACTCTTGACTGAAGTTAAGCTCAAAAAATAAATATATTAAAACTAAACGAGAGAGAGAGAGAGAGAGAGAGAGAGAGAGAGAGAGAGGCATGCAGGAGATGAGACCACAAAGTCACAATTTTCCCATAGTTAGGTGCTTTTGTTTCTAAGAACAAAAATCAAAGCTGACGTGGGACAATGAGCTCGGTCTCACTCACTCTTCATTTTCATTTGAGATTTATTACTTATTAGAGCATTCACATTTGGTTTCTGCAAAAAATTTTATTTTACCATCTTAAAAGCTACTTTATCATTTATACCATACCATTTTACAACATACTTAATATCCCAACTTTTATTTTACCATACTACACATTAAAATAATATAAAGTAAAATAAAAATAATATAAAAATATTCTCACTTCTCTCTCTAATCTCTGTTTCTTTTACTCTCTCTTAGCCACCCACCACCACAACCGTCGAGCTTCCTAGTCACACCACCCACCATTGAAAGCACCACAAAGTGCTAACCTTTGGTTATCTTACCAAATAAAGCAAAGAATGAGAAACCAAGAATAGAAAGCATGCTCATTCAACCACAACTCAGCAAACCCACCGATCAACCATGACCCATAGCAACCCATCGATCAACCACAACTCAGCAAACCCAACCTAGCAAAACCCACTGCTCATTCAAACTCAAAACCATGGCAACCCACCGATCAACAACCCATAACCACCGATCCCAAAACCCATTAAACCCAATTAGAATCCACCCCAAAATTGGAATCCAACCCATCAGAAATCCATAGCAAAAAATCAAAACCCACCCAAAATCCATAGCAAAACCCACCCAATCTCACCATCCTGTGACCATGTCCATCTCCATCATGCATGACCTCGCCACGACCCACGCCAATCTCCACCGCTGCATGAACCCCATCAGAACCCATAAACACCGATCCCAAAACCTATTAAACCCGAAACCCATCAAACCCGAAATCCAGCTAAACCCATAACCAAACCATCATGAGAGAGAGACCCATCAACCACACCGATCGCCGATCTAGAAAAACCTCCATGCCACGCCACGCCACACCACCACCAGACCATGCCACCACTAGACCCATGCCGGACCCATGACCCACACTAGAAAAAACCACCCCTGAGAGAGAGAGAGAGAGATTTAAAGGTATGGAATAAAAAAATTATATCGTTTTCCAATTGTGCTACAATCACATCACAAATTTGGGACGGTACTATAGCACAATTGCAATTTTTTTTACCATTACAATACCAAGTAACGCACGTTTTTGATGCTTGGATGCTAAATAATCGCAACATATACCATTTGCATCACTGAGTGTGAATGCTCTTAGGGTACAACTTGTACGCCGGTAAAAGAATCCCTCCATTGTTTAATACTAATGCTACATCCATAACAAAAAATCAAAACCCACCCAAAATCCATAACAAAAACCCATAGCAAAACCCACCCGATCTCACCATCCTGTGACCATGTCCATCTCCATCACGCATGACCTCGCCACGACCCACGCCAATCTCCACCGCTACATGAACCCCATCGGAACCCATATACACCGATCCCAAAACCTATTAAACCCGAAACCCATCAAACCTGAAATCCAACTAAACCCATAACCAAACCATCATGAGAGAGAGACCCATCAACCACGCCGATCGCCGATCTAGAAAAACCTCCACGCCATGCTACGCCACACCACCACCGGACTATGCCACCACTAGACCCATGTCGGACCCATGACCCACACTAGAAAAAACCACCCCCGAGAGAGAGAGAGAGAGAGAGAGAGAGAGAGATATTTAAAGGTATGGAATAAAAAATATTATATCAATTTCCAATTGTGCTACAATACCATCACAAATTTGGGACGGTACTATAGCACAATTGGAAATTTTTTTACCATTACTATACCGAGTAACACATGTTTTTTATGCTTAGATGCTAAATAATCTCAACATATACCATTTGCATCACCGAGTGTGAATGCTCTTAGGGTACAACTTGTACGCCGGTAAAAGAATCCCTCCATTGTTTAATACTAATGTTACATCCATAACTTCTTACACAATTTTTGTTGTTATTTGTCACATATATAGTAAGTTGTGGGTGGTAAAAATGTAGACCCATTAGATGTTTGTTGAACATAGATTGTGTCAAGCTGGAAGACCTTGAAGCAATTAAAGAGCTGGTTGTATCCTATTACAAAAAACTATTCGGCCAACTTCCCTCTCACCTCTATAATTCAGATATTGCAAGGATCACTAATTTTTTTACCCATACAATTTTCTTGTAGGCAAAAGGAACTGCTGTAGGGTGGGGTAACTGCTTATGAAATTAGGGATACCATCTTCTCAATGAAGGATGACAATGCCTCCGGTCTATATGGGTTTTCTGCACTCTTCTATAAAAGATCCTGGCCCATTGTTAAGGAGGATGTCACTATGTTGTGAATCGGGATAATTTAATGAATTTAAAAGATAGTTAATCAATTCAAGATTACCAATTTCCTGAAGTTAAGAGAGGAAATAAACATAGATAATTTTCAGAGAGAAAATATTGTTGTATTTGGTACAAATCTCAAGTTAGGTATTTAGGGCTGACCCTAGGCTTATGCCATCGAGGTCATGGCCTAGGGCCTCTACTAGAGAAAAACCTCCAAATGTGGGGGCAACAATTTTTTTTTAAGAATTGAGATTTAAAAATACTAGTTTTACATTTTTGTTCTCCACTTTTAAGAAGACCCAAAAAAATGAGTAAAGCTAGAGATAATATAAATTTAATTTAGGAATAACAAATTTAATACATAGGTCTTACAAATAAATATATCACCAATAACAATAAGTAATTTAATTAAGAATACATTAGAAATACAATAAATTTTATAGAATAGCCTTTATAAATTGATTTAGTAATAAATATATGTCACTGATGTTACATCATTATAAGTCTCATGTTATAAAATTCTTAATATCTCTAGCATCATTCATTTAAATATATATATATATATATATATATATATATATAAAAGTGGTGATCAAAATACTAAATTTTTCCATGGTGTCTCAACCCAACGAAAGCGATGGAACTTTATAAAGGTGCTACGTGATGAGACTGGAACATGGCAGGAAAATGAGGAGGTGGTTTCGGGTTTGTTGATTGAGTACTATGCTAATTTGTTTACAACTTCCAATCCTCGCAACCTAGAGCGGATTTTGGAAGGGGTTCAATCGGTGGTGACTCAAGAGATGCAGGTTGCCTTGGCTAGGCCTTTCAATGTGGAAGGCCCCGGGTTCGGATGGGATGCCACCCTTATTTTATCAAACTTATTGGACTGATATAGGTATGGATGTCTCTCAGTCTGTTCTTTCTTGCTTAAATTCTAGATCTATCCTGAAATCTATTAACCATACTTTTATCACTTTAATTCCCAAAGTCCAAAATCCTGAGAGGGTGTCTGACTTTAAACCCATTAGCTTGTGTAATGTGATTTATAAGATTGTCAGAAAGGTTATTGCTAATCGCCTCAAACCTTTACTGGATTCCATTGTATCTCAAACTCAAAGTGCCTTTGTTGCAAATAGGCTTATCATGGATAATATTTTAATTGCTTTTGAATCGTTGCATCATATGAAAAATAATTGTACAGGCAAGCGGGATTACATGGCTCTTAAGTTGGATATGAGTAAAGCGTATGATAGGGTGGAGTGGGCTTTTTTGGAACAGATCTTTTTGAAATTGGGATTCCATGAAGATTGGGTAGCTTTGATCATGGAGTGTATTATGACAAGATCCTATTCTCTTCTTGTTAATGGAGAGCCCAAAGGGTCTGTTTAGGCCTTCAAGGGGTTTAAAGCAAGGGGATCCTCTTTCGCCTTATTTATTTCTTTTTTGTGTTGAAGGCTTAAATGCAATCCTGAAAAAGGCAGATCAAAGGGAGAAATTCATGGGTTTTTCATTTGCAGGAATGGTCCGAAACTTACCCATCTCTTTTTGCAGGCAATTGTCTTTTGTTTTACAGGCATCATTGGCTGAGTGTGAAAAAAATCCAAGAATTATTCGGTTTCTATGAAGATGCTTCAGGACAAATGATAAATAGGAGTAAAACTACTCTCTTTTTAATAAGAATACTTGATGCACGGACCATGGAGGAAATAAAGTCGTCTTTGCATGTTCCCGCCATTCAACATTACAAGAAGTATTTGGGGCTGCCTTCTTTTGTTGGTAGAGGGAAAAAAGCATGCTTTACACAAATAAAGGAGCGGATTTGGGCAAAAATGCAAGGGTGGAAAGAGAAGCTTTTGTCTCAGTCTGGAAAGGAAGTTATGATAAAAGTTGTAGTTCAATCTATACCTACCTATTCTATGAGTGTGTTCAAACTACTTATTGGTCTTTGTAAAGATATTGAAGCAATGATCCGGAAGTTTTGGTGGGGCCAAGGAGAGACAAAAAAAATCTATTGGGTAAAGTGGAGTGATCTTTGTTCGTCTAAGTTTGTGGGTGGAATGGGTTTTAGAGATATTCAAAATTTTAACAATGCTCTTCTTGCAAAGCAGGTTTGGCAATTATTACATCATAAAGACTCTTTGCTTTATAAGGTCTTTAGCGCTAAATATTTCCCTAATCGTAGCATCTTGGAAGCACCGATTCATCCACGTTGTTCTTTTGCTTGGAGGAGTATTTTATAGGCAAGGGATGTCATCAATAACGGTGCAATGTGGAGAGTGGGGAACAGAGAATCTATCAAAATTTGGGAGCATAAATGGTTGCCGGAGCACTCAAACAAGAAGGTTGTTTCTCCAAGAACTAATACTGATGTTAATTTTGTGAAGGATTTGTTTTTGGTAGGTAGAAGGGTGTGGGATCCGGGTTTAGTTCAACGGCTTTTTCTACCTTGGGAGGCTAACTTGATCTAAAGAATTCTAGTGAGTGAGGAGTCCGTAGCTGATTTGTTGATCTAGCCTTTCACTCCTACTTGGGAGTACAGTGTGAGGAGCACTTATCATATGCTGGAAACTAATGCAAGGAGTGGTAATCCAAGGTCATCTTCAAAGGATGGGCAGAGCAAGGTTTGGAAGAGGATTTGGAAGATCAAAACTCCGAATCGAATTCGGCACTTCATCCGGAGAGCTGCTCGTGAATCTTTACCTACCAAGCAAAATCTTCGACATCGTCATGTGCCCGTGGAAGCTTCTTGTCCAACATGTGATGAGCATTCGGAATCTCTAATTCATTGTTTGTGGTTGTGTGAGCATGCCTAGGCTGTGTGGAAATCCAACATTCATTTTGTCCGATTTTATAGGAAACAAGATAGGAGTTTTTTTGAATTATTGGAGGAAGTCTTGGATACTGCTTCGGAATTTCAGGTAGCTCTGTTTTCGACTATTTCCTGGTGTTTGTGGCAGAGGTGAAACACAATGAGGGAGCATCAATCCACTTGGCCGTTGCATGAAGTGGGTGAGAGGGCTGTCATGTTGGTTCGGGAATTCATTGATCCGTGTAGTCCTGTTGCGTTGCCGAGAGGTTCTGGTGCTCGTGTTAGATGGTCTTGGCCTCCGGAAGGAGTTTTTAAGGTGAATTTTGATGCAGCCTTGTTTGAGAATATTGGTTGTGCAGGCATTGGAGTGGCGATTCGAGATTCAAAAGGTGAGATCATTGCGGCGTTATCTCAAAGGATTCATCTTCCATTCTCTGTGGAGATGGCGAAAACCATGGAAGCTCATCGAGTACTTCTTTTTGCGCAAGAGCCGAGTCTCTCTAAGGTGATGATGGAGGGAGATTGTCTTCGGGTGGTTTCAGCTTTGAACTCTTCGGTCAACAGTAACACGTTGTATGGAAATGTGGTAGAGGAGGCACGTCGTCAAGCTTGTCAATTTCAGTTTGTAGGTTTAGTCATGTGCGTCGAGATGGGAATAAGTTAGCCCACGCCATTGCCGGAAGAACAGTTTCATCCGCAAGTTTAGATGTTTGGGTAGAAGAACTATCCTTTGATTTGAAAAGTGTATTCCAAACTGATTTTTCTTAATGTATAAGAGCTTACCTTCTTCTCAAATATATATATATATATATATATATATATATATATATATATAATATCTTCTTGCTACCAATCATATTCATAGTAAAATTGGTTATATAGCTATAGTAGTTTCCCAAATAAAAATTATGGATTAATAGAATTTTAATACAATCACAATTAAGTGAATTAATCATACTAAAAATTAAGAATAATGGATTATAAATAGATAAAACTTAATATAGTAGGTTTATTCAGAGTTTATCTTGTGGTTTTCCCTTCAAAGAGAAAAGGTTTTCCATATAAATATTTGTGTTTTTGTGTGAGATTGATATTTTGTCTTGGTAAATTTGGTGATAATATTATTAGTGATTGATTAAAATTCTTAGTTTATTTTCTTATTTCACAATACTATATTGTGACCCAACAAGTGATATCAGAATTTAATTGATTTTGCGGTTGTTATCTTAATGCTTGTAATCAATAATAAGTAAGTATTAATTAAATAGAAGTGGCTAATAATTGAATTATTTGAATTTAATTATGAAAATAAGTATTTATAAAATTAAAAATAAGAATAACATTATTAAGTTTTTAACTGTAAGTTATTAGGATCTGTTTGAAATTGTCGTAAGCCAAGAACTTCAGATATAAAGTAGAATTAACTTTGTGGACTTTTGAAAATACGGCTTCAAATTATTTGGACATATGCCGTGTGATGCTCCCTCCTGGAGACTTAGACTCCGACCCTTACCCCCTACACCCCACAAACACTTATACTTGTGGAGTAACGACCGTGCCAAAGGTGCGCGGGAGTTACTCCACAAGTATTTTCATCCAATTATCATCCAATTATTAATGGCCAAAAATCATGACTTATAAGAAACTCTGCTAATGAGAAAAAATTATTATAGGAGAGACAAGTATTTTCTCACAAAATACTTTTTCCTTATAAATCCTTTTTTTATCCTTAATTTTGTTCACATTTATATAATGTTGCCAGGTAAGTAAGGTAACTTTTTTTATTATTTTTATTTTTATGTGAGGTAACAGTCCATCGCTCATATAAATTTGCAATATATGTGAGAGAATTGTGAAAAGAAATAACCCTTATTCTTTAAAGATTCTTTATTTACCGATTGTTAAAAGTAAATATAAAATATAACAAAATCTTACCAAAATCTACGAAGGAAAAAAATTAATGTATCAACTAATTATAGCAAGATCTACAAAAGACAAATTGTCGCGCAATAACCATTTTCATCTACTAAAAAAAAGCTTGTTCTTAATTCGATCTTGAAATGATTCCCACTAAAGTCCACTTGCTTTCTCAAAACTTTATTAAAGTGAGAGACGAAGGAAAACTTTATAAGAGCATAACAACAGAGTTGTCTAGTCTCCTCCCACAGAATGGATAAAGATCAATGTGGATGCATCATGGAGAGCTGGGAAAGCCACTTATGCTGGGGTAGAGAGAAATTCGAAAGGGGAGTGTTCAGAGGCATGGGTTAATGAGTTAACAGTAAAGACCAAATTAATTGCAAGTTGAAAATAGTAAAGACTAAATTAAATGTTACCAAAATGTAATGACAAATTAACTGTGAACTCAAAATGTAGGGATCAAAATGGTATTTTTGCCTTTATTAATTCTAGTTCCCCCTAGCAACATACCCAAGGTCTTTCAAATCTCCCTGCACTTGGGACTGTGAGCAGTTGAATTACCTCTTTGTTGATGACAAAAGGCCCTTGAGACTCTGCAATATGTACAACATCCCAATTGAAGGCCAGATATAAGCAACACTCCTTCATTGCATGTCTTTTTTTAACCATCCACCTATATTAAATCACATGACTCATTAAATTAGGTCTTGTGACTAAAAGCCACATGGTTAATAGTTTGAATCACCATGTAGTGAATTGGGAAAATTTTCCTCCAACCTGATTTAGAGGTAAACTCTATACCCCAAGAAGGCCAAGATTGACTAGTCATTTTTCCTTGCTTTGAATTTTTTTTTTTTTTTTTTTTTTTTTTTTTTTTACAAAAAGATTAAGTATAAGATGATACCTTGGAATTTTTTAGGGGAGGTATTTCCTCCAAAGGTATATATGTCAATTAGAGAGCAGAGCTACTTCTATCTTTCAATAAATCTTTTGGCTTGATTTGCAACTGATTTTGGACAGAAGATATAAATGCTTTTAGGGAAGAGAAACTTAAAATGATAAATAAACCCAAATTTGTCAAATTAAGACTACGACAAGTGCATTTGAAATTGAATTTCTACCAGGCTTAACTTAAGAAAGGGGAAATAGTTATGTGGTAAGAGTAAGATAACAATTGGGAATAGTCCCTTTGTTGGTGACAAGTGACAACTAATTCTAAATAGTTCATCGTACACTTTTCTATATCATTTAACACCTAGACTGCACAAACCTAATGCTACTGAAGTATTTCAGTACCAAACCTACGATCACTTTTTAATTGTTTTTAATTGATGTTGGGGATATTATACAAAATAATAATGGAAGAACAAGGTTAACATAAAAGACAAATAGAAAATAGATAATTTGGAGACACAATATTGTTTTCCTTAGATAATATTTGCCCCCACGTTGTTGTTACTAAAGGGTTATCGCAAATTTGTCCCCAGGGTATAACTAAGATGTCGGGTTCTACGGATAACAATTCTGGAGAATAACCACATGATTTCTTTCTTGTGTTATTTTTCAAGTGAACATAAGCCTCTATTTATACCCATAGGGTTATGTTTCATCAAAAGGCAGGTATGGAGAGTTAAAATGTTTCATAAAACCGTTCACTAGGCTTGAAATCTCTTTAAACTCTTTGAACAATCATCTGAAAATTCTGCAGAAAATCTTGAAAAACGATTTTCGATCGGTCGAAAGTTACTTTCGATCGATCGAGCGTCTTTTTGATCGATTGAACAGGAATCGAGTAGTGATCGAGACATCTAGAGACTCCAGGATTTTTTTCTTTACCATTTCGATTGATCGAGCTAATGCTTTGACCAATCGAAAATGCTATATTTCGAATTTTCACTTAGAAAATTCCAAAACTTGAATTTTCATTTTATGAAACAATATTCTCCAAACTCAAACATCATTATTACAACCTATTCATGTATATACCTATATATACAACAATTGATGGTCAAAGAGAGTGTTTTCCATCAGAATAATCATATAAGTAAACTGTAAACTATTTACCTTAACCTATTTCTATGTTAATTATTACTTATTTTCATTCATAAGTAAAAAAGAAAGAATTGTTGATTGTTAAAATGTGGTCAAATAAGATTGTTAAATGCACATGCAATTGTATCAAATCTTGTGATCTGATAATGGCCATATCATTTATGACTGTTTTAGCAAATAATCATAAGTATGTTGTAAACTATTAACCCTCACCTATTTCTGATTCATGCCTCAACTCAACTCAACTCAAGTAAGCCTTAATCCAGACTAATTGGTAACTACTGGCCTTAAATTGTTATCTTTATTTAGCCCAGCTAGAAATCAGATCGCTTGATATCTCTGACATGCAATTCTGATAATGTGCGAACCAAGTCATTGTTGAACTAATTAACAAAGTCTTTGTGTAGGTTCACAAAGAAATTTTGGCAGTTAAAGGTGCTGCTCCTGCTTGACATGGGTAGGGGTACAACAATCCAAGGTGGAACCATATATATATGTTATCCATATAAATATATAATGTTCCCTACTAAGTCTCCCATTTTATTTTTAACGAGAACAATAGCTCATCAAAAAAAACAAGAACAATAATACTAAAGCAAAGAAAACTTTCTCTAGACCACAGAACTTTGCCCAACATCCCTTATACTAACACTGATAAAATAGAGAAGAGCCAAACCAAGAATAAAAAAAGGTAAATCTTTTTGAAAGTTTTATTTGGTTCTCCGATGTAGGACACGGTTTAGTATTTAATTTTTATAATTATTTAATTTTAGTCTTTTTAAGTAATTTTTGTTATTTTAGGTTTATGTTTTATATTTCCTTCTTTTAAGGTTCTTTTAAGGTTGTTTAGTCAAATTAGGGTTTTATATGCTTTCGTAGCTGCCTTAGGGTTTCTAGTTGCCATAGGTTTTGTTTTTACCATTTAAATGCATTGTAGCCTCCAAAAGCAATTCAGTTTTCAAATTATTATCAATAAAATTGCAGAGTTTTCTCAACCTTTTCTTTGGTGGATTATAGTTTATCACCTTGTGAATTCAAGAGATCTCTCATGGATTTGAGGTTTACTACCCAGAAACTAATAGTTTAGTTTTTGTCCATTAAAGAGAGTATCGCGTGTGCTTTCTTCGGGCTTCATGCGACATCGCTTCTCCTAATAATCTTCTTCTGTGTAATTCAATAAAATAAAATAAAATAAAATAAAATCTTCTCACATGAAAATTAAACATATCTTCAGAATAGGTGGCTAGAAAAAAAATTAATCCTTTCACGAGTCAAATTAAAGTTATTCTGAATCTGTTCCTCCAAACAACTTGACATGATTCTACTGAATAGCATTACTGGATCCAGTAGCTTAAAAGAAAGATAAGAAGGGAAAAAAAAAATGAAAATCAAATCTGACTCTATAATTCAATATTTATAAGTAGATCATCAAAGTAAACTTCTCTAACAATGTAACTTATTAATACCAGGTTTCTGTTACGGGATGAAGCAAGGAGGTTCTCATCAATGTTTTCGTTTGAGTCAATCATGCAGTCAACAATTATCTTGACAATTAATTCTGTATCTACTGCATTACATTGAACAAAGTACAATGAATAATATTGTATTCACCAAGCAAATGGGAAGACAAAATAGGTACGGCCTATACATTTATTTTACAACATTATGTGAAATCGTTCTGGATCTTTCTTTAGCGACCAATGCCATTATGCAAATTTTCTACAATTGTCTATAAAAATTACCTTATGCAACATTCAACTTGCTATAACAAGGAGTAAAAGAATCATACAAATTATTTTAGCTCAAGAGCTTTTATCCACAACTTAGATACAAATGCTGAAATGCAGTTATTTTCACTCGAAAAGTCTTTTGATGTAATCGTATTATTGACCCCTGCTATTTAGTATTTACAAAGAGTGTGACATTGATTATATCCCATTATACATGTTACCTAGCTAGCTAAACAAAATAAACTCCCTACTTAAGTAACTTAACAAATCATAACCCATTTTTTCTTTAATTTTTAGAGAAAATTGAACTATCAAAATATTAGGATATGTTTAGTACATTGTAATAAACCTAGTATGAATAACAAAATATTCATTGCAAATGGTTGTAGGTATTTAATTTGGTGAATAGTTTCAATTATAGCATATATCATCATTTATTGTGAAATGTGACAATGTTTTATCAAAACTTAGTTGTTTATTGTTAGAAGATGACGATATTTGTTATCATTCCTAGTAGAAATTTTTTTTTTTTTTTTTTTTTTTTGTTTTGTTTTGTTTTGTTTTGTTTTGTTTTGTTTTTTTTTGTTTTGTTTTGTTTTGTTTTGTGAGTAGATACTATTTTTAGTAAATAGGTTCTAAAAAATGAAAAATGTGGAAGCTCGGCCCAAATATTAGAAGGCTTTTGGTTGAGTAGCCCAATTTATTTGTGTTGGGGGTTAGGAATTATCCAACAATGGGAGGCCCCAAAGATGGTGTTGCAGACTTTTCAAGGAAAGGACCAGGGGTCCTAGACTACTTCCCTTGTAACCCTCCTCCGATTAAAGTGATTTAGTGAACATTACCTTTCTTAGCAAAATCCGAGTAGGATTTCATTCTCCCCGGGATTTGTTTTTCCTTACCACTCTCGTGACTTTCTCCCCCATTTTTCCAACCCCCAACCCTTTACCCATTGGTCTCTATTTATAGACTTCTCTTAGTGGGGTTGTCATGATGAGAGGATGGTTTCCCATGTTGAGGGGTTCCTCCGAGTGATATTCCCGACCAGATGAGGCTCACTATTTGCGACTAACATGACTCTCTTAAAACTTGCACCAAGTGCCAATATTTGGTTGGCAAGCAGATTCTCCCAAGGCATTATCCCTTGACCTCGGTATAGTAGAAGTTGTTTGGTTAGGCCGGGAGCTCGGACTAGGCCCATCTAGCGAGTGGGCTAGATGCTTGGTTAGTAAGCAGCGCGAAATGGGCCCATTTAGGAGACGTGTCATGAGCTTGGTACAGGCCGATAGCCGTGGACCGTACAGAAAAGTATTTTGTATCAAATGATACCACGTCATCCGTATCAAAATCCAATAAATAAGAGATATGTGTGCAAAAATAACTACCCACTAACACATTTCTTTCTATTATTAGTAGGTTAGTTATTTTTTACTGACATGGAATTATTTGATACCAAATACATTCTCCTAAGAAATTATCATACTAAATAGATAGTCATATGTTAAATAATTATTCTAAATTTAAATACATGGTTTGACACTACTTAAAAAAAAAAAAAAATTATCTTGAACTTTCTCACTTAAGGAGCAGCATGTGCAACCCTTACTAGTGATTATAGTTGTCAAAACGTGAATCGTATCGTGAATCGATTTTTAATTTTTCCGTAATGTGTATCGTATCGTATCGTGTATCGTAAGATACACAAACACTTAATAAAATCTATAAAAAAATCATAAATATCCATATATAAAGGGTATATTCATTATAAATTTTGAATATATTAAACTAATGACTAATTTTTTCATCACTTATGTAATAATATTTAATAAGCTAACTAAATAAATCAAACTAGCATGTTTTTATAACATACACATTCAAATTACTTAAATTCAAAAGTGATAATATATTGCAAATAACCCAAAAATAATAATTTATTTTCATCATATTGCCTAATCAACCTCATCTAAGTCAATTTTATCATCATGTTTATAATTTTGCAAACTTATTTTTTCATTAAAATTTTCTTCATCATCATTCGTCATTAACATTTACTATCTCTTCTTGTTCTTTTTATTTAAAAAATTTTTATAAATTTTTTTTTTGGCATTCTAGTTTCTTGGACTTATAAGAATAATGATAAAAATAAAAATTTATGTTGTAAATTAATATTTTATTCATAGTATATAAAATAAATTTGTAAATATTAAAGTAAAGGGTAAGTGTGTACTGTGTAGTCCAATTGTAGGAGAGAGAGGAAAAAAACTTATGAATATGTTATTTTAGTTGGCTAAATTAAGTAAACTAAAAATTTTATGTTAAAAACAAGTCTAACAACTTGTTAGATTCAAATAAAAGTACAAATTTTAACAAAAAATCTCATTTTAAAGCATTTGCATGTCTATGTATCGTACGATACGTATGATTTTACAATACGATATGATTCATACGATACACATACTTTGTATCGCATTTCATGAACATTTACGATACGTCGATATGATACGGAATTTTTTATACACAATACATGCCTATCGTGCGATCTCGACAACTATACTAGTAATATAAAAATAGAGTACAAAATTTCAAATATCATTTATGACAAAAATCTTTCAAATTTTATTAATGACGCAAATGATGACTACGAATATTTCTAATACCACAGAGATACTGGCATCTTTTCCAAATAAGATAAAAGTCAACATAAAAGAGCACTATGTTTTTTTGACTCAGTAAAAGGGCACTTAATGAATAGACCATCTTTCCTTAAAAAAAAAAAAAAAAGAAAAGAGCACTTAATGACGCTTTAACTAACTCCTACATCTCATGATATCAATTACTCTTAGATCTCTTTACAAAAAAAAGTTAAAAATATATATACTTCCAAAATATCATGATAATTCGTGGTATGAAGGTCAAACATATAGGTCATTTAATGTGTACCAATTTTATCAAGAGAAGATCTCGTTTTGTGTAAGATAAGGGTTAGGTTAAGGCGTTAAGCCCAACAATATACTATTATATTCTATAAGATGCTGAATTAGATAGTTTTTTTTTTTTTTTTAATAACATTAAATGAAAAGCAATTTTGTTTCCAAATACTTACTCGCAAAAAGTAGAAATTTTTATTCCAACACTTTTATTTTCAGTACCCTCGGTACCTAAGTTAGATCGGATTGTGACTATAATCGGTGCTGAGTGGAACTGTAGGTAGAGCAAACAAATTGAAGATGTTTTAATTTCATTAAAATGTCTTATATTTTCTCAATTCTCAGCATATAAAGGTTGCCATAGAAATTCACATTAAACCAAACATGACCAATTGATGGAGTAGTTGTTCGTTTGGCAGGGCTTAAATTAAGATTGAAAAGAATTCAATTGAATATGAGATCACCGATCGAGATGTCATAACTCATAACTCATAATGAGTTTTTTAACGAGTTGCATTAAATCTGTTGGTGTCCCTTTGTGTGTGTGTGTGTGTTTTTTCTATGTTTAACTAACATGCAAGATTCTCTCTTTTTCTCAATGGTGTAGGCGTGTAACAGTAGAACCAAATGAGTCAAACACTGAAAGTCGCGTGAAAATAAAAAGGTGTCATCTCCTGCTCGCACAATGTACCTTGGTAACATTTTATAAGGGAGAGGATGTTTTTTAAGGTAAAAATCAATTTTGTCTCCAAAATTCAAATACTAATTCTCTAAAATAGTAATTTTGAATATAACTGGTGATTAGTGGATGAATGGTAGATACTAGTTAACATTAGAATGTTTTAGATTTCTCAATTCTCAGCATAGTCTAATAAAATAAAAGATCTCAGCATAAAAAAATGATTATAGAATTTGATATCAAACCAAAGATGACCGATTGATAGACTACTTTTCTTGATAATTTGGTAGGGCCGCTTAAAGAGTTGGAATAATATTGCATAAAATGCCGGTGAACTCGATAATTTCTCTAGGCGATTATTGGATTGAATTTCTCTTATTGTGTTCGACCACTCAAAGTAAAAAAGTTACTTAAAAAGTTAAAACTGTCCATGTGTGTCCATCTATACACCCTTCTAGTTCTAGAGGATGCTAGATAAAATGGTCCATGTGTGTGATATACCACTATTATATAATGCTAGGATGGTGTTGTTTATTGATAAGTGATGGGCATCCCTAGGGAATCCAGGGAAGGCAGGAGGGTGAGGACTTATCCGGGACAGCCAAGGGTAATGGGTCAAGGGCTATATGAGAAATATTGGGGTGGCAACTAATATCACTGCTGAATTTTGGGCCCTAAGGGACGGTCTTGTTTTAGCATCCCAACTTGGAATCACCCAACTTCTTGTGGAACTTGATGCTAAAACTGTTGTTGACCTTGTTCTCTCTAGAAAAACTACTAACGGTTCTTACTCCTCTCTGCTGAATGATTGTAGGTTCCTCCTAGATCGCCATCAAGTCGGGGTTATCCATGCTTTTTGGGAGGCCAATAGATGTGCAGACATCAAGGGAGTTAATACCGTATCCGAGGCTGTACCGGTTTGGTTAGCGGTATGATATATTTCGGATATCGGTCAATACCGGTATACCATTTTGGGTTTATCGCTATTTTTTATATTTATAAATAAATAAATATATATATATATATATATATATATATATGTGTGTGTGTGTGTGTGTGTGTGTGTATTATAATAAATATAAAAGTTTACCATAAAACATTTCCTCAATTCATAACTAATTATTCATGGTTTTAGACTTTAGTATCAATTAAAAGAAAAAAAAATAGAAAACTTAAAAGTTATCATTGCATACTAAGAAAACAAATAATACTAATAAGTTAATGCAAATAAGTTACCATTTTTCCCTAACAGAAATTCAAAAATTACAAAACTTAAAAAAAAAAAAAAAAAAAAAAAAAAAAAAAAAAAAAAAAACTTTTTTCTCAGACGCTAGGGAGCCGGTATGGCCGGTACAACAGGTATTTAAACCGGTGCGAAACGTTGATGTTTCCATACCGGCACGGTATTGACTACCTTTGGCGAACATTCTTGCTAAAGGAGGATGCTCCCTGTTAGAGGATTTTATTGTTTTAGATTCCCCTCCTCCTGAAAGTTTATGTATAAATTTAAATTCGGATGCTTCTGGTTTGTAGTCTCTAAGGCTTTCAGCCACTACTTCGCCATTTTTGACTAGTTGAAGTTATTTCATTCCCCTTTTAACCCAAAAAAAAAAAAAATGCTAACATTGGAAATGGTTTCCAACAAGATACTCCTGAAATCACAATTAACTATGGCTGGTATTAGTGCCTGTAAAACTACTAATATTCTATTAAAGCCCAATCTATTTATCTATTATACATTATTATTATATAAAAGTTGGATCCCCAAACGGGAGGATGCACATAATAGTGACACGTGTATTTTTCATAATGCATATAACAATGACACATATAAAGTTAGAAATATAATGCTACATGGTAGACAATTATAGGTATGTGTCAATTTTTTTGCCATGTGTCAACAATAAATTCCACCATTATAATAAACTAGTGTTTAACCTGCACAAAGCGAGGGATCTTTTTACATATTAATGAACTTTATTTAATAACGTAGTATATTTAAGCATATAGTGTCCAATACCTAAAACTATATACATTGGAGTACTTCCTCATGGGATATGACTTGTACCAGCCATTTCAATTAAGTGTCAGCCCAAGGAGTCCCTTGAGTCCATCTTGCATTGCCCCGACACTTCTCTCACCCGAAAGTAAAAGGAAGTATATATTGTCATTCAAATAATTGTTCATCAGTGACAAACAAATTGTGATAATAAGAACAATAATTGATGGTGACATTGCTTTTTTCAAGTTTTAAAATATCTCTTTTTCTTGGCATATTATTTAATTGTATACCATAGTTGCTTATGCAAGAGACTTGTTGGGTAAGTTGGATTGTCATACTTTTTTTAAGTTTGGGAATTTCTGGTTGGTTCATACGTGGAGGGGAAGTGGGCGTAGGTTGTATGTCTCCTTTTCTACTATGCTTTGTTTAATAAGTATTATATTAGACACTTTCTAAATTGAGTGTATTTAATATAAATTGCAGCTTCATGGTAAAGCGATAAACCAAACATAAGGATGATCAACACATACACACCCTAAGAGCGTTCACAAAAAATTAATGAAAAGATATTAAGATGATACCACTAAAAATCTATAATGCATCTCAAGTCCACAATTCCTAAAAAGTCGCAATGAATACAGGATTCCACCTGTCACAACTAAACCAATTCATAATCCTTCACTAAAATTCATGGCAATATGTACAAAGAAAATGACATACAATAACTTAACAATATATTTAGTTTACTCTTCTTTAAAAAAAAAATTAACAATACAATGAGATACATTAAAATTCATAGGGTAATCTAGTGCGTCCATTTGTTTATCTTGCTTGTAAGAGTATGTTATTTATAAAATATATTGAGATCATTAGACTTCAAATTTTTTTCCTTCTTTGATGCAATCTACTTTTTACCCTTTTGACGTTTTTGAAGCATTTGGAGTGGCATACTTTTATCATCAATTTCTTCAACTTCTATAGTTACAGCAGCAATTAATTGAGGTCTTTCAACAGATGTTTGTCCTATTTCTATTTTCTGACTGGCAATTGACTTGCCCTTCCTTGATTTCCTTACAATTTCCTCTATTGTATCTTGCAATAATTTGCACTTTTATTAAATGATGTTTGAAATAATGAAAGAATATATGCATGTTACTTAAAATTTAGAGTGCTTTCATTGTACTATATTGACTTTGATGGTGTCATACAAAAATTTAAAATCATATAGCAAGTAAGGTGGAGTGTATGCTTCAAATTCAATGAATAGTATATAAAGTATATTGGTGATACCATGCAAAGAGTAGTTATGAATCCTATAATACTTAGGTGTGATAGATATATTGGAAATAGATTTCAACTTTATTATTACCTGATGTCTTTCAACTTTATGTGAGATTTCCATTTCCAAAATCTTTGAAACGGTATAATTTTCTCTTCCATATTTCAAAATATATTCATCAAGATGCGGTTGGAAGAAATATTCATTGCCAATTATCCTCTGAATCTCTCTTGGTAGGACATTGTCATATAATTTCAAATTCTGTATAAACAAAGAGATGTTGCCGCTACAGTATTGGCACAGTACAAACACACTGAGTTCATAGTGCGAAGTACTGTAGCGGCATAGCCGCATATAAAGAAGATAATGTTGACACGACATAAAACTTTACAAGTACCAATAATTGTCTATTTTCAATTTTATATGTGTCATTATTGTTGTGTGCATTCTCTAGTTTTCATGTGTGTGATACGTTGATAAGTGCTGTGAAGTATGAGATACGTAGAGTGTTTTGATAAAGAGAAGGCGTGTAGTAGTTGAGTGGATAATAATATGGCACGCGGAGTTTGAAAACGGAAAAAGTTGGTAAAAAATATATGGTTGAATGAATCTGCAAGTACAATTAAGGTAATAAAGTAGAATTTATTAAGCAAAAGCATTGCTAGAAGAGTAAAAAAAAAAGGAAAAAAAAAAAAGCATAATCTACATGTAAACATAGTTTGTGCCCATGCTGTCTGTACGGAAACTGATTCAGCAAACGAACTCTAGCAGTGCCCTCCCCAGATAAAAGCTATTTCCTGCACCTTTCTATGACAGATCAACTCTCTCATTATAAAAGAATAACAACCATCCAAGCACCCCCACTTTCTTCACAGAAGAATTTTCTGAAACCATCTCTTCCTCTAAATTAAGATGCCACCATCTCAGAATATGCTTTTCGTACTCCTTTTTCTGATAAGCATGCCTGCACTACATGAGGGTGAGGCTACCAATATGATGAAGAAAAACCAGGTCTTTGGTCCACTACAAGCTCAAGTCCCTCCAACCTCTCTGCCTGTGGCCAATTCTCCGACGACCGGCGACACCTGGTTCGGCAGAAAGGCCTTGGCTAGTGATTTTCCTTTGCTACGCCAAGAGCTTCTTAAGGGTCATACTCAGCCATCGGATCCGAATCCAGACACTTATATCCCAGCTTCAACAAGCACTTCAACCAATCACAAAGCGGCACCTGCATCATCGCCGGAGTTTCCTTTCCGACGCCGGAAGCTTCTTAAGGGTTATACTCAGCCATCGGATCCGAATCCAGACACCTATATCCCAGCTTCAACAAGCACTTCAACCAATCACAAAGCGGCACCTGCATCATCGCCAGAGTTTCCTTCGCTACCCCAGAAGCTTCTTAAGGGTCATACTCAGCCATCGAATCCGAATCCAGATACCTATATCCCAGCTTCAACAAGCACTTCAACCAATCACAAAGCGGCACCTGCATCATCGCCATAGTTTCCTTTGCTACGCCGGAAGCTTCTTAAGGATCATACTCAGCCATCGGATCCGAATCCAGACACCTATATCCCAGCTTCAACAAGCACTTCAACCAATCACAAAGTGGCACCTGCATCATCGCCGGAGTTTCCTTTGCTACGCCGGAAGCTTCTTAAGGGTCATACTCAGCCATCAGATCCGAATCCAGACACCTATATCCCAGCTTCAACAAGCGCTTCAACAAGCCCACATGAATATATATTCCCTATGTATTCAAAAAATAAAAAAGCATTAGTTGAAATACATGCAACTGTTTTGGTTCAACTGATGAGTTGTATGGATCATATATGTATGTCATGATAATATGTACTGGGGTTTATCTCGGACTCCCAGTTGATGGGTGTATGTGATTTGTGTGTGTGCTTGGTTAGCTGCATCACCTTTCAAAGATCAAAGGCTTAGTATTGTTAAGCGATAAAATTTTATATTACGAAATTCCAAATTTTGATTCTTTTTCTCTTATCTACTTCATAGCAAATCTGTCTGACTGCCGAGAAAATAGAGGGATATAAAGGAAAGTTAAATTCTAGGCCAGACCGCGGCGTTAGAGTACTAAATTGATTTCCCAATCTTTTCTCAGCAGCCGAACAAGCCCCATATTAACAAATTTAAGTCTAATAGTACAAGCACAGCCAATCATATCTCAGAAAAATAGTTCAGTGCAATTTAAGTGTGATTTGAGTTTAAGTTGGATGAGATGTAGAGCAGTTTTGTATTTTGTATTTTTGGGAACAACAAACACACCCTAAACTAAGATCTAAACTACAGCTTAGAGAAGCTTGGCAAGGTCGCCGGCGGGGACGATGTGTCTCAAAGGCTCTTTCGATGGGTTATTGTTTGTGCGTGCTCTACTTCGAAGTACTTCAGTATTAGTAACCTCTCTCCATTTTCATGTTAATATGTATTCAGTGAATCTCTCAGGAAACTTACTCAGAATTTGACGCCGACTTAGAGTTAATTGAGGTGAAAGTTGATGGTATTGGAGATATTAATCGTAAACTTTAATTTCTCCGGAATTTGATCACCAGCTGCAGTGACAGAACGCTGTGGTATTAATGGTGGTCCCCATTCATTTGTGATTTCTCCATAGCTAGTGATTTTCCTTTGCTACGCCAAGAGCTTCTTAAGGGTTATTCTCACCCATCTGCTCCAAGCCCAGACACCTATACCAATCACAAAGCTACACCAGCACCCTCGCCGGAGTTTTCTTTGCTACGCCGAAAGCTTCTTAAGGGTTATGCTCCGCCATCTGCTCCGAGTCCAGACACATATATTCCAGCTTCAGCGAGCACTTTAGCCAATCACAAAACAGCACCTGCACCATCGCCAAACTAAGTACTGCAAAGGCTCTGGCTAGCTGATATATAGTTAAGAATTTTGTTACCCTCGTTGAGTTGGTTCAACTAATATATTGTATGGATTATATGGTAATATGAATTTGAATTTATCTTCGACTTTCAGTTGATGGGTGTATCATGTATGTGCTTTGAGACTCTGTGTGTTTGGTTAGCCGTATCACCTTTCAAAGGCCAAGCAAATCTGTTTGTCTGCCAAGAAAATATAGGGATATTAAATTTTGGGCCAGGCAGCAGCGTTAGAGTAATAAATTGATTATTTATTATCTTCCGTAAAGCTCATTTCCCAATTTTTTCTCAGCAGACAAACAAGCCCCATATTAACAAATCTAATAGAACAAGTATAGTTTATCATCTCTCTCTCAGAAAAATAGTTCAGTGCAATTTAAGTGTGATTTGAGTTAGCTATAGAGTTGGTTGTTTCAACAGGTTGAGACGAAGAAAACAATTTAGCATTTTTGTTTTTCTGAAACAACAAACAGATCAGCTAAAATCTAAGCGATAGATTAAAAAGCTTTTCGAGATCGACAACAGTGATCGAGGAAGCGCGGGCGGGGGATTCTAGACGATGGAGACTCGTCTGAAAGGCTCTTCCGATGGGTTATTGTGAGTGCTCTACCTCGAAGTGCTTCAGTAACCTCTCTCCATTTTCATGTTAATATACGGGCATATTCGGTGAATCTCTCAAAAACCTCTCCAGAATTAGACACAGCCTTTGAGAGGTGAAAATTGATTAATTTTACCATAAGTAATGCTTGTTTCACAATTCGCCAATGTCACAAGTTATAAATAATAAATAGATAACCTTACTATTACTTTTCTACCAGTAACAAATTGTAAACGAATTGTTGTGCCACTTTATAGGCACTAACACAACTCTTTTACCACCAGCAGTGGCTGGCAGCTGGCAAAACTGAGTGGAATGATGGGCTCCATTCATTTGTTTTGAATTTGACCATGAAAAGCCTAAAAAGTAAAAAGCCTACCTCACAAAAAAATATACATATATGTTGGAAAACTTATCCTGATAAAATGAATCATGACTTTATCTCAAAAATAAAAATAAAAATAAAAATAAAAAATGAAATCATGACATTTTGATTTTACCTCTTTTTTATTAAAAGAGAAAAATTTTACCTCTAAGGCTCCGAACACTATCTATATATAGTAAAATTCATTAATAGAGCAACTCATTTGGTGAAAAATAAAATAAAATATTTTCTTGCATTATACCCAAACGGCACTGTTACTTGCAAAGAGAAGTTGCCTTTTTCTCATATTAGATAGTGCAAAACAAGAGGATAACACCAATAAAAAAAAAATATCAAACATAATAATCAATAGAGAACAATATTCAGTTGAAGACATTTTTAACTAACTTTTGGTCGATCGAAACGGTCAAAACAACAGAGAAATCAGGTGCGAACTTCTCTATTGTTTCAGCAATTATAGATCTCATTTCCTATGAAATTAAACCATAATTAACATCTACAAGTTGACAAAAACCTAGCAAATTGTGAGAGCCAAACACTTAGCCTTTCTCTCTACTTTCTCTCTCTCACCATAGTCAAATACTTGAGAGGAGATCAATTCCTTCTCACCCATCACTACCTTTGTTCCTTTGTGTAATGAGGGTTGTTTGAAGCTTGGGAATCATTGGAGCCACTACATATTCAACCAAGGAGACTTAGAGATTGCAATTGGAGCTCAATTGTGGATCTGACAACTAGATTAAAGAAAAGACTTGGTAAAGTTAGTTGATAGTAGGAGCTTGGACGACATGAGTATATAGATAGCACTAGGCTTGGAGGGTTTTGTGTGTATCTTGTCTTGTAACTATTCATTAGAGTAGACCATTTTGGTAATTGTGCCGCAGAGAGTTTTTTCCACCCATTTTTTGGGTTTTCCTTATCAATAACACATCTAGTGTTATTTTTGCCTCTATGGTATTGTGAATTTAATTTTTGTGGTTTTTACTTTTCATAGGCTCTGATATTTTTATCCATGTAATTGTTGGTATCCATATCAATTGGTTAATCACATAAACTTGGTGTTAATCTATAAATTCGCCTTAATTGATTAAGTCATAATTAAAATTTGGGGTCTAAATCAATACCTTGGGCCCCAACCACCAATATCACTTAACCTAACTAATTAAATGAGTCATATGCATTGCACATGACAAAATATGTCATATTTCTATTGGTGGTGGGAATCAAACTTTGTCCTTAGGTAATTTCTCATCTTTCAAGTGTGTTTAATCAACTAATGAATTACTATTTCAGGATTTTGGCTTCTAATAGAAGCTTGTGTATCTTTCCTGTCTGTTTGGGTTGCACTTATAAGTTAGCTTATTACTTATTTTTCCTACTTTTTTTGAGTCTCATGTGAGTTATTTACTTATTTTATTTAACTTTTGCTTATTTTTCTTACTATTTTTGGGTTCCATGTGAGTTGCCTAGTTTTTTTTATTTATTTTTTATTTAACATTTAACATTTACTTTTTATTTAAAATACTTTCAATAAAGGTTTTTAGCAAAAAGTTAGATAAGTTGTTCCTAAACGAATACCTCATGTTTGTTTAATGAGTAATAAGTCTTTGAGAATTTTCTTTAAAAATAAAATAAAAAATCTTTTAAAATCCAATGATATTTGTTTCTTAAGGTTGAATTTCCTTTTGACATCATAAGAAATAGCCGCCCTCGAAATCCAGGTATTACTTGATCTTTCTTGGAATAAATTTCTTCCTTGGGATTTAGGAACACATTCTCTAGTATGAATTCTACCTTTTTGAATTTCCTCTCACAATTTGAACATTTTCTGTGAATCACATGAAAGAAAATATCTCGTAACTAAAAACCCAAGAAAATGTTAGAAAAGTGTTCTAGCTATGTTACTCTTTTGTGATAAAAGACAGTATAGGGCCTATAGGCTATCTTTGACGAGTATTTCATTTGGTTTGTTGAATCAACTAGAAACGTTACAATGAGTCAATAACCAGGGGAAAGCGATCTAGTGTTTCTCATAAAAGCTACATAAACATAATATTTCAATAGCATATTATTATGATAAACTACTAATTGTTACTATTCTTATATTAAAAAATAATTTCCTCCCTTTCAAAAAAAAAAATTCCTCAAAAAAAAATTTATATTAAAAAATACTAATTATTTCAAAATTTTAAGTTTTTAAAATATGTTAATTTCTTAAAGCTCATAAGTTTTTAAGAAAAGCTTCTATACAGAGATATACCCAATACATCAAAACTCATTGCCCATGGATAAAGAAAAACCGTTTCAACATCAAAAACAACAAAAACTAGAGCAAACATATAATACCGAATTCGAAATTGGAGCCAAGCATCACCCATTGGTTCTATTCCCGATTCATAACTAGAAAGTTTCTCCGGCCCTTTGCGAATTGGGGCTAAAAAGTAACAAACCTGATCATTCAATTTCATAATTTAATGATTTATTTAATGATAATAAGTTATTATTATAATGAATAATAGTATAGTAATTATAGTTATAAAGTGGAACATTTGTTTATTTATTAATTTATTCTATTCTTTTTATATTTGTATTCTAATTTAAATTTAGATTCTAATAATAATAAATATATATTATTATGAATTTGGAATAATTGTCCTATTATTATTTTATATTTAATATTAGCTATTCAAAATTATTATTTATTATTAGAATTATAATGAATAATATTCTATTATATTTAATGTAATATTCTATTGAATAATGAAGAGTCATCTCCTTGAATCGATAAATTTTCCTTTCCATTATTCCAACCAAATCCATTCTAAAGATTAGAAAACAACAAAAAAAGTAAGTGGACCTAACCTATTGAATCATGACTATATCCACTATTCTGATATTAAAATTTGATAACTCGATAAAGATGAAATTGTAACAGTCGGTAGATCTTTTTTTTATTTAATTTTCATATTTATTTTCTTTTGGCTCTGCAAGAATTTGTCGATATTACTGATTAAATATTATCATTCATAGATGGGTTATAGGGAGAAATTAATATTTCCTTCTTCTACGAAGAAAGGCTTATTCCAAGTCACAACATACGAGCCGTTTTAAATTAAATTTAAATATATTTTAAAATTTGAGAACACAAGACAGGACCAATTTAGATCTATATAAATCTTATATAGATCTAAATTGATCAGAGCATGTATTCATGTATCAAATATTTCCATATCGAAAGATGCGAAATTTTTGTTCCGACAACGGGATAAAAAATGTATGCGAGAAAGCTACTTTCATTTACAGTTTTTATTATTAAATTAAATACAATATCAATATTAAAATAAATAAAAAATTAGGAAATTCATTCTCCTTTTTTATGATTTTTCTGACAAATAAAGGTAAATAGAAAAAAATCTTCGAAGTGCATTGCTTGCTTTGAACCGCGAAAAGATATACTTCCGAGTTGTATATTCATATGAGAGAAAAAGAAATATAACACAATAAAAGAAAATGAAAGAGTTAAAGTATAACGTAATAAAATATATGATACTATAATAGTTTAATAAGTAGTTTAATACACATAGAAATTATACAGAATACATAAAGATATTTATTTTTATCAATCTCACAAACGAGATTCAAGAATAAGATTGGTTGATGAAACGAGAGGAATATGTCCGGGGATCAACTGGTAGCGAGAAAAGGAATTCTCTATATTTCTAAAATTCTATATTATATTTAGAATATGTTTAGTAGTAAAAGTTATATTTTTTATCTATTATAAAATATTATATTATTTAAATTCTATATTAAATAATCCATAATATAGAGGATCTAATTATAATTATTCATGTAATGAATCTAATTTAATGTAATTATTAATATAATGATAATGAATGTATCATTGAATTGAATGCACAATTCCTGGAATTCTCTCAATGGTCTGTTTTTCGACCAAGAGATGTGAAAACAAAACTAGGGGTGTGCAAAAAACCGACGAACCGAACAAACCGGTCGAAACCGACCGAACCGTTGTCAAATTTTGATTCGGTTTTGGTTCGGTTTGGTTTCGGTTTTGAATATTTAAAACCGAAAATATTCGATTCGGTTTTCGGTTTCAGGTTTGAATGCACCGAACCGACCGAACCGAACCGAATCATATTATAATATATTTTATATATAATATAAATTTTATAAATATTTGGGCCTCCTATACATATTTGGGCTTTTCATTTTGTTTAAAAACGTTTGAGCCTTTCTTTTTTAAAATGATCCGGCCTTTACAATTCATCATTAGATTAAGTAATTATAATTAAACTAATTACTAATTAGATATCTAATTAAACTTAATCTAATTAAACTATAAAACCAAAAAAAAAAACCTACAGCCCACACGTTCTCACCCTCGCCTCTCGGCCTCCACTCCATCCCTCTCGGCTCTCACAGTCTCCTCTCACAGCCTCCACTCCACGCCGGCTTCCACACAAATCTGCCTCTGCGCCGCCTCAATCTATTGCTACCTCGATCTGCCGCCTCGATCCGCCGCTGCCTCGATCGATGCGCCCATCCTCTGCGCCGCCTCGATCTATTGCTCTCTTCTCTCTTCTCTCTTCTCTCTTCACACAAATTCCCCCATTTTCTACAGCGTTAAAAGTTTGAGCAAAGCAGAAGAAGAAGAAAATGGAGTCGCAGCAGACAAGGTCCTGGTGGTGAAGAAGAAGGAGACTCGGGGCGGAAGCCGAAACCCAAGGAGGACAAGAAAGACGAATCTGCGAAGCCCAAGGAAGGCAAGAAGGCACAAAGAACAAAGACACCACCAAAGAAACAACAACAACAACAACACCAGGAAAAGAACAACAAAGAACAATCCGTCTTTGTAGACGACAAGTACACTCGGTGGAAAACCCTCGTCCTGTTCTCTCTACGATCGCTCGCCAACCACAACCTCGTTTGGCCTTCTCTCTCCTGCCGGTATTTTCCATTTCTAGGGTTTTCGTTTCCTTTTTCCCTTTCACTCACTCATTTCTCTCGTTTCTTAGGGTTTTGCTACCTCGATCCGCCGCAAATCTGCCTCTCTTTTACGTATTTTGGGTTTTGTTTAATCTTGAATCAATGCTATTTTCTGTGAATCTGTGATTGTGATTTTGAGTTTTTATTTTCTTATTGAAAAATCGATAACCCCATGTGATGTTGAGTTGTTTTTTTCTTTTTGTGACTGTGAATCTGTGATGTTGACTCAAACCGAAAACCAACTGAAATCGACCAAACCGAATTACAACCGAAACCGATCGGTTTCCAATTATTTCGGTCGGTTTCGGTTGGGAATTTCACAAACCGAAAATTTCGGTTTCGGTTGGCCAAAACTGAAAAAACCGACCGAACCGAACCGATTACACCCCTAAACAAAACTAAGAGAAAAGCGTCCATTGTCTAATGGATAGGACAGAGGTCTTCTAAACCCTTAGTATAGGTTCAAATCCTATTGGACGCGATGGATTTCCATATATTCCCACATAGAGATGAGATTTTTAATTTTTTCTACTAAAAAAAATGTTTCTTAAAAAAAAAAAAGAGAGTTTAAATTAGATCTCAAGGTGAAAAACACATTAGTGGTCATGTCCTTTAAGAAATAAGTGATGGAGCATTGAATCATTGACTAATCTCTCGAATTAAATAGAGGGTGTCCCCATCAATATTGGGCCAAACTCTTCTTGGAATTTCCAAAAAGGAGTAACCTCCTTTTGTGGGACAATTAGTGAACATTTGGATAGCAGCAAGCATCCAGCGTTTTGCGTGTGGGTCCTGTGCACTTTTCAAGGGATCTACAAACCTTGTTTTTTAGAAAAACTTTCATTAAAAATGGGTCCAACGACATTATTCACATATTTAAAAATTATTTTGCTATAATGTTTTCAGTTTTTAGTAATAAGCGGTATCCAAACACACTTTTAGAATGACGGAGAGAGAGAGAGAGAGAGAGAGAGAGAGAGAGAGAGAGATTATTTAGAGGTTTTACGCACTGTCAAGTTTAGACTTTAGACTTTAGACTTTTTTGTGCCCTTAAGAGTGGTAGAGGCTGGAGAGAGAGAGAGAGAGAGAGAGAGAGAGAGAGAGAGAGAGAGAGAGAGAGAGAGAATCCAAGATAAAAGGATAAACCCAAACACACATTAGCCTTACAAAAAGATACATGTATGATCCATCCATACAACACATTAATTGAGCTAATTAACAACACTCTTATATATATATATATATATCATCTGCTGGTGCCTAATTCCCTTACCTCACTCTGAATTATATAGGCTAGGGGATGGAGGAGTTGCCTCGAGGACTCTTCTGTGGTGTGCCTAGCAATGGAGCAGTAGTGTTGTTATGACTCAAACCTTGTTGGAGTTGGGGTGCGGGTGTTTGGATTGGGTGGAGGGACATAAGAAACCTTATGCAGCCAATTTTTTTTTTTTTATATACTTATCAAAAATATATATATATATATATATATATATATATATTTATAACTTATAAAAAAATATTATATACTATGTTAACTTTTTCTTACTACTCTAATAAAAATGTTAAACAAATGACCCGAGAATCACAAAAATTTGAATTCAACAAAAATAATAGTAATGCTACTACATCTACAATATTTTCACAATAAATCTTATGTGATAAGTTGTTACTAATTGTAATTTGGGTTCAATATTGACATGTTTTACCTACTAATAATAGCTTGTTGCATAAGATTTGTTATGAAATTGTTGTGGTCACTTTATTATTCTCATATTACCATGTTTTACCCAGATTTGTTGTCCAATTCCATCGGTGGAGATCAGCATGGTTGAGTTGGAGATCGGCGTGGTGGGTTTCTAGATTGGCGAGATCGGCGGTGGTGGGTTTTTGTGTTCGGCGTTGTGGTTGTTGTCGGCGAGATCAACGATGGTGGTTGTTTCTTGTGGGTTCTTGGCATGGTGGTGGCGTGGTGGCGGCTATTGTGGTTGTGGTGGTGGTTGCTAGCTAGTGGCGTGGTGGGTTTGTTGGGATGTGAGTGATAGTGGTTGTTAGTTTTTTTTTTCTTGGTGGTGGCTGGATTTTTAAAATATATTTTACGGTGGTGGTGATCTTTTAGACACAGAAAAATGAAGAGGAAGAGAGACTGAAAGGAAGAGAGAGAAAGAGGTTGTGAAATTAATATTTTAATGAATAGATGATGTAAATAAAAAATAAGATGTTGGGTGTATTGTAAAATGGTATGGTATAGTAGATAAAGTAGTTTTAAGATAAGAAAATAGGATATTTGATAAATATTGGATGTAAATGCTCTAAGAAGGAGGTGGTTTGGCCTTTGGAAATTCTAATGTGATGTGTTGGAGTGGAAAATGCTAGAGCTTTATATAGTGAATAAAAGGAGGGTTGCGCAGCTTTTTTATTATTATTATTATTTGGACAAAAGGACGCTGGCCTTTTAATAAATGCCTTTAGAATCTAGAAAAGTCAGTTGAAAATAAAATATACTTCAAATTTGTACAAACTTGTCACAATCCTAAATTTGAGAAAGATTCCTGAAAACGGAATGCGACCATGATTACACAATCCGATTTGCAGTGGTGGGCCCTCAGTCAGTTTGTCCCAACTCCCAACAAAGTTCCAAGCTACTTATCCTTTTCAAAATCATTTGTTTGAAAATCACCGATTGGATGTTTTGTTCCAGGGTGGACCCTATATGAGTGTCAAACACGTATTCAAACTGCATCAGGTCCAATGGAATATTGTACTAGAAGTGGTTTTGATTTGGTCGGAAAAAAAAAAATATTTTGGTACTGATTAATAATTAAATATTATTTCAAAATTGCTCTTTCTGATAAATATAAATAATTACTTATATGTTTCTAAAAAAAATAATTACTTATATATATGTTTATTAGTCAAAATTCATATAATTTGTTAAAATTATAAATCTATATCTCATCTAATACGTTAATATCTAGTAAAACAGACACTGAGCTGCTTCTATTCTAGTCGGCACGTTTTCTTGTAAGAGAAGCATCTGAATGCGCAACTTTTGAATTAAAAAAAAATTTTATTAATTGATTTAATTTCCTAATTTTTTTTTATAGTTTGTTTCAAATTTGACTTTGCCGTTTTGATGGCCTTTCCAACCTCCACTATCAGAGTGCCATTAGAAAAGCTTTGGACGCATGTTTTCTAAACAAGACCCATATTAACATATTTTAAATCGATAGTTGAGAAGCTGCACATGTGGTCTTTAAAATCCTAAACTTGATTCGTCTTTATCATTTTTTGTATTATTAATTTCTTTATATCTTGCTTATTTAAATCTAATTTAGATTTCTAGTCCATGCTTTGGCCGTGGAACTTAGAAATTTCTTGGAAGCTTCGTTGTTTACAAATGCCCCCAACATGTATCTTTATTTACGGAATAGCCAAACTTGCTTTTTCTTAATAATTAATCCAATCACTTTATTAGGATTTTTTCTAAAATTCTATATTAATAATAATAATAATAACAAAAACTAATAAATAATACATTTTTAATAATGATTATCTCTATAAATATCTCTACAATTTGTTTTATTTACAAAACAAAAAAAAAAAACCAGAATTGAGTTTTTTTTTTTTAAACAAAGCTTATAATTTTATTTGGAATTTAATAAAAGTATATATTAAATTTAATTAAAATTTTATATTGTAGGGCCGGGGAGCTTATGATCCGGCCCACGCTCTATCCGGGCTCGGGGCCCGTGCCGAGGAGGTAGTGAGTCGAGGACGAGTGATCAAAGGCCGAGGTGCTAAGGGGAACAGCTGAGGACGACCCTATCCTCGGCACTCCAGGACTTCGATGAGAAGAGCATCGTCTTGGTGAAGGCTATCCCCAAACAGCCCCCTGAAGGGGATGTGAGTGGAGTAAGGCCCACGTGGAGGTACGGTGCAAAAATGGGTTCAAGGAAAATACGTCCCTTCCGTATTAAATGCACCTACCAGCGTCCTGATCATGTTAATGAGAAAAGACGCTGGGCGGTGTAACCGATCATCATCGCAATCGACGAGAAAGTAAAGGGGACAAATGATGGGACGGGTACATGCAATAAGCACCTGCCCGACCCACAAGTGGAGGGCTAAGATCAGCCAAGAAGGACTATATAATGTAAAAGTTAGTGCACCAAGAGGGGGCTGGGAAAAATGGCCAAAAACCAGAGCCTCCCGGCCCGCCTCCGGGAGAAAGATTCCTAGGGCGAATACGACTTAACCAAATATGAACACCACGAAAAACCCACCGTCGGGTGATCAAGGCCTAGCCTTTCAAACCCACGCTCTACAAATGATATTGTTTGGGCCTTTTTACGTACGAACCCAACACTGTTACGGGTCGTTACGAATCGTGTCCTTACATATATTATTCACTATATATATATATATATATATATATATATATATATATATATATTCAGTCGTAATCCCAAAACGACATACCAGTACACATCGATACCAAAATATTCCATTCCAGTAGCCAATCTAGCGCAAAGATCCAAATGCAATTCAAAACATTGGGATTAATTCCAATGTTTATGCTCTAAACCAATGTAAATAAAAATTTATGTATGAATTAATTCCAATAGAATGGAAAATAATTATATATTTATATTTTGAAAATATACTTACTTTTACACACATATTTAGATTTAATTAAAATATCTATTATTAAAAAAACACCAGAAAGTACGAGCACGACGTACCTATATTCAATAAACAAAGAACTCTTCACACATTATTAGGGCTGTAAATTAACCATATTGTTCATAAATAGCTCGGACTTGACTCGATAAAAAAACTTATTCATATTTGTTTATTTATAAATGAGTCAAGTTTTAGCCTCAATTTTAAGCTTGTTTAATAAACGTGTTGGGAACCTAGAGGTTCCTAATAGGGATGGATAGGAATTGCAGCCTCGAGATAATTGGCTAATTAATCCAACACGTACTCTATGAATTAAGTCATGCGTTATATGAGTTACACGTACTCAATTCCTAACTAACTTATCTTTATCTCAACTAACTAACTAACTAACTAACTTAAGGAAATGCGACAACTATTTGGAGATTACAAGGCATATGACATAATTTGGGGTTCCTATCATTTCCCTCCCCTTCAAAACACCTAGCCCACAAGGTGTTGTTGTGGTTGTCATCTTCATCAAAGGAAATCTTCCAATGAACCAGTACTTTAGTGACATTTTGATCACCATATTCATGCACTTTTCTCTGACAAGAAGTGCCATGTACATGAAGGTTCCTTCTTCGTAGATCTTCAACCTTTGCTCAAATTCTTGAGCCTTTAATGGTTATTCAATCTTCAAGGTCTCATTGCTTCTTTGGACCTTGGAAAGTTCTTGGATCCTCAAGACCTTACTTGATCCTAGAACCATTAGAATTGTTGGCGCTTGCATCTTTGATTCTTGGATCATCGATACTGAAAGCTCGAAAATGTGTTAAAACATAAGAGCTTGTTTAGACCCCCAATTAAAAATTACGGCTAGATTGCTTTTACTCTAATTTATCTAAGTGCGGAAACAAGAGTAAATGAAGCGCAATCAACTGATACTACTCTAATGCATAAACATGAACAAATAATAAAAGTAAAGCACAAGAGTAAGGGAAGAGAAATGCAAACACAAGATAACACGATGTTATGTTATTGAAGAGGAAACCGAAGAACTTGGCGAAAAATCTCTCCGCCGCCCTCCAAGCGGTAAATCGATCCACTAGACAATAAGTTAGGATACACGAATAGCAAGAGACCCTCCAAGCTCCTACTTTAATAAGACTTCTCGGAACCGTGTCTTATCTAGCTTTTCGGATCCCGCACTACGCCCGATTGCATCCGCCAAGTCTCACCGGCTTCTTTTGGAAATTCCCCAAAACTTCCTAAGCTCCAAAACACTCTCTACACTCTGAATAAGTGTGGGTTGTGTTTGGATACAAATCTCCTCTCAAGGTATGACAATGGGAAAGGGAAGGAGAAGAGGTTAGAATGATTTCTCACTAAGGATAAATAGCTCTCTCTCTAAAAGGATGTGTGTGTGTGTGTGTTGTAGAAAACCTATTTAGGGTTTTTCTCTCTGAATGACATTCTTTACATTTGTGGGTAAATTGGGTATATATAGTATGGGTAAAGAGTAAGAGATTCACACTTAAACAACCTCCAGACAGAATGTTTCGCGATTACCTTGCGAGAAGGCCTTATCCACGAGACACTTGCGAAACTTATAGCCTGGCATGACTCTTGAGCTTCTAGTCATGTGCTTCTCACATGGCTCTTTCGTGGGTTAGCTTCTCGTGAAATCCACTTGATCTTCAATTAAACTTAAGTCTTCACCAACTTAATACTTAACCCAATACAATAAAATCTCACAAAATACAAGGAACAAAATTAAAGCAATTACATTACATTTTGTCATGAAATAAAGCCAATATAAAATATAGTTGTAAATCACAACTTTACAGATACTTGGGTTGCCGATTCTTCAATCGTGGACTCTTGAGTGGAAGCCTCAATTGGTGCATCAAGAATTGGCTCTTGGTCCCGCGACCTGAAATTTGCGGGCTCTTGCATTTTAGATTCTTGGGTGGTAGTCTCCAATATTGATGCATCAAGAATTGATGCTCAAAACCAATCTTGTGGGGCGCATATGAAATGCACCAAACTGGGAGTTTATTGATATTTTATTAGATGTGGTAGGATGTATTGAGTTTTAAGTAAAAACTAATGTGACAATCTCTTATTGGATAATATAAAACATAAGTTTTACATTTCATCTTTACCAAATTTAGACTCATAATAATAATGGTAGTCATATTGAGAAATGCTATCGTCACACATTTTCACAATAAACCCTAATTGGTATGTTGTTACTGGCTATTAGTAGTTGGTAAAAAGAAATTTCAGTAGTGGGTTCAAATTAGAATCAATAATAATTTATCGCTTAAAATTTGTTGTGAAAATATTATAAAAATGTTGTGAATATAAGAATCCAATCTAAATTAGATTTTGTGTCTATTACGGCTCCTTTGCTCTACTTCGACCAAATCAATTAATTTTCAAGATTGTTTTAGGTTGAACGGCATATATTCAAAGAAAAAAAAAAAACTATATAAATAATTACCAAAAATAGGATCAATAAATTGCTGAACACAATTAATTGGGGTTTCCTCTATCCAAAAGACATCTGTATCAATAACTCTAGCATACTTGGCTAAGAAAAAAAATCCTAGTGTCTAAACAGCCAACAGAATTTTGTAGGAGCCCCACGTATGGCGTATGCATCGCCTCGGCTGTGTGGAATAGAGAGCTTTGAAAACCTGCTTAAAAATAAAGTAGGTCCTTCAAATTGATGTAAAACAAATTGAAAAAAAATCTGAGTGTCAAACAGGATAAATTATTGGAACCTCCGGGAGGATGTGGTCCTCCGAGCTCCTCCCACTAAATAAGAAAGTGCTACTTAGTTTAACTTTACAACTCAGCTCTATGTCACCACTGATTTTTAAAATCAATTAGCCTAAATCAACTCAGCTCTATGTCACCACTGATTTTTAGAATATATATATATATATATATATATTCTAATTCACCATCTTAGATTTTTATTTTTCTTTTTAAATTAAATGAAAAGCAATTTTGCTTCCAAATACTCACTTGCAAAAAGTAGAAATTTTTATTTCAACACTTTTATTTTCGGTACCTTCTAAAGTAGATCGGATTGTGGCTATAATCGGTGCTGAGTAGAACTGTAGGTAGAGCAAACAAATTGAAGATATTTTCATTAAAATGTCTTAAAAGGTTGCCATAGAAATTCACATTAAACCAAACATGACCAATTGATGGACTAGTTGTTTGTTTGGCAGGGCTTAAATTAAGATTGAAAAGAGTTCAATTGAATATGAGATCACCGAGGTGTCATAACTCATAATGAGTTTTTGAACGAGTTGCGTTCAATCCGTTGGTAAGTCCTTTTGTGTGTGTGTTTTTTTCTATGTTTAACTAACATGCAAGATTCTCTCCTTTTCTCAATGGTGTAGCAGTAGAACCAAATGAGTCAAATACTGAAAGTCGTGTGAAAATAAAAAGGTGTCATCTCTTGCTCGCACAATGTACCTCGGTAACATTTTATAAAGGAGAGGACGTTTTTTAAGGTGAAAATCAATTTTGTCCCCAAATACATTCTCTAAAATAGTCTTTTTTTTTTTTTTTTTTTTTCACAAGATACTCTAACATAATCTAAGTGTATATATGTGTGAAGCTCACTTCTGGAGACTTAAACCTCGGCTCTTACCCTCCACACCCCACGAACACTTATACTTGTGGATTGGCCTCTATATTAAACGTACACAGTGGTAATAATAATTTTTAATATACTAGTTAACATTAGAATGCTTTAGATTTTCTCAAATCTCAGCATAGTCTGATAAAATAAAATAAATCTCAGCATAGAAAATGGTTATAAAATTTGATATCGAACCAAACAAGACCGATTGTTAGACTACTTTGCTTGCTAATTTGATAGGGCCGCTTAAAGAGTTGGAGAAAAATATTGCATAAATTGGCGGTGAACTCAATAATTTATCTAAGCGATGGCTGGATGAATTTCTCTTACCGTACGTATTCGACCACTCAAAGTAAAAAAGTTACTTAAAAAGTTAAAACTGTCTAAATTCTCTTCTTTGTGTTAGTGCTATGGGTAAACAAGCTTCTCCATAATTGGTTTGGTTAAAAAATTGTAAATTTGATTTTTACAGCAGTAAAAACAAATTACTATATAAAGCAACCAAGGGCTCGCCATATTGTTCATCAAAAATCTTCTGAACCACTGCTTCTAAATATGGTACCATCTCTTTTTTTTTTAAATGCTTCTGTAGCCACAGTGACGGTGGCACTTTTTATAATTATGGGCATGGCTGATGCATATGAGGCTAGGAGTGTTGGGCTCTTGGGGGTCCAAGGGCAATGCCCTCGGGAAAAAATTTTTGGCCCATTTTGTAGTTCATTGTGAATCCTGTACGTAGGATGTAAAAAATGCAACTTTGGTGATTAGGGTTTTTTGGTTGTTGTTGTCATTCTTGAGAGATTGAAACACTGTCTTTGCACACTTTGTAATTTTTCCTTGATAATAGTGAAATCCCCGCAACTCTGTGGACATAGGCAAATTGACAAACCACGTAAATATTGTCTTGTGCATGTGATTGTTTTTCTTTGGCATGTGTTTTCTCTATTTTTGTTCCTCATAGGTTGGGAATTTTGGGTTTAATTACCTACAACTGGTATCAGAGCCTAGGGTTAGGTTTGAGTGGAAGCAATGACAGAGGAAATAGGAAAGGCGTCTAAAATAGAAAAGTTCGATGACACAGACTTCGCGAATTAGAGGATGTAGATAGAAGATTATCTCTATGGGAAGAAATTGCATCTGCCTCTTTTGGGAATAAAACCTAAGACTATGAAGGCCGAGGAATGGGCTCTTCTTGACAGACAGGCACTGGGAGTTATCGGGTTAACTCTGTCTAGGTCTGTTGCACACAATGTTGTAAAGGAGAAGACCACAACAGATCTAATGAAGGCTTTGTCTGGTATGTATGAAAAACCATCAGCAAACAACAATGTGCATTTGATGAAGAAACTGCTCAATCTAAAGATGGCGAAAAACATCAATAACACAACATCTAAATGAATTTAATACTATCACAAATCAATTGTCATCTGTAGAAATTGATTTTGATGATGAGATCCATGCACTGATCATTTTGGCTTCTTTGCTAAACAGTTGAGAGGCAATGAGGATGACAAGAAGAAATTCTATAGGAAAGGAAAAGCTCAAGTACAATGACATACGAGATTTAATTCTAACCGAGTAAATTTGCGAAAGAGATGCGGGTGAAACCTCGGGATTTGGTTCGGCCCTAAACCTTGAGACAAGAGGCGGAGGTAATGACAGAAATTCAAATCGAGGCAAATCAAAATCCGTAAATCCTAATCGGAACAGAATCAAATCTAGATCAGGCCAACAAGTACAATGCTGGAACTGTGGGAAAATGGGTCACTTTAGGAGGCAATGCAAAAGTCCTAAGAAGAAGGATGAAGATGATTCTACTAATGTTGTAACAAAAAAGGTACAGGATGCATTACTTCTAGCAATGAGATAGTCCACTTGATGATTAGATTTTGGACTTAGGAGCTTCGTTTCATACCACTCCATACCGAGAAATTATACAGAACTATGCTGCAGGTGATTTTGGTAAGGTGTATTTGGCTAATGGTACAGCCTTGGATGTTGTGGGTATAGGAGACGTTCGTATATTGTTGCTCAATGGGTCCGTTTGGTTACTAGAGAAGGTTTAACATATTCCCGATTTGAGGAGGAATCTGATTTCTATTGGATAGCTTGATAATGAAAGGCATGCAATACTATTTGTTGGTGGTACTTGGAAGGTTAAAAAGGGAGCCGTAGTATTGGGTGGTGGAAAGAAGACTGGTACTCTATAAATGACCTCAAGTCCAAGAGACAATTGTAGTTGCTTTGAAATAAGTCTTGATACATGCCTATGACACCAAAGACTTGGTCACATGAGTGAGAAAGGGATGAAGATGTTGTTGTCAAGAGGAAAACTACCAGAATTGAAGTCCATTGATTTTGACATGTGTGAAAGCTGCATCTTAGGAAAACAAAAAAATGTGAGCTTCTTGAAAATCGGCGGGACACCAAAGGCTGAAAAATTGGAGTTAGTACACACTGATTTGTGGGGGCCTTCTCCGATTGCATCCTTTGGAGGTTCAAATACCACATCACTTTCATTGATGACTCAAGCAGAAAGGTATGAGTTTATTTTTTGAAAAATAAATCTGATGTATTTGAAACTTTTAAGAAATGGAAGGTCATGATTGAGACAGAAACAGATTTGAAAGTAAAATGTTTAAAATCAGATAATGGAGGAGGGTACATAGATGGAGGGTTCGATGAGTATTGTCTTGCATAAGGAATTATGATGGAGAAGATCATTCCTAGGACACCACAGCAGAATGGTGTGGTTAAACGCATGAACAGAACTCTCAATGAGCATGCTAGGAGTATGAGGTTGCATGCTGGACTACCAAAAACTTTACGGGCTGATCTGTTAGCACTGCAGCTTACTTGATAAACCGGGGACTATCGGTTCCCATGGAGTTCAGACTTCTTGAGAAGGTTTGGAGCGGTAAAGAGATAAAGTTTTCACATTTAAAAGTTTTTCGTTGTGTTTCTTATGTTCATATTGATTCTAATGCTCGTAGTAAACTTGATGCAAAGTCTAAAATATGTTTTTTCATTGGCTATGGTGATGAGAAATTTGGCTATAGGTTTTGGGATGAACAAAACAAGAAAATCGTCAAAAGTAGAAATGTGATATTTAATGAACAGGTGATGTACAAGGACATGTCAACTGTAGTGTCGGATGTTACATAAATAGATCAAAAGAAATCTGAGTTTGTCAACTTAGATGAATTGAATGAAAGTCTTGTCTAGAAAAAGATGAAGAAGACAAGGAGAATGTAGATTCACGGGTAGATCGTAGTACACCGTAGCTGAAATCCGTAGATCTTCCAGGACCATTAGACCTTCACGGCGTTATTCACCCACTCTAAATTATCTCCTATTGACTGATGGTGGTGAGTCAGAGTGTTATGAAGAAGCCTTGCAGGATGAAAATTCAAGCAAGTGGGAGTTAGCCATGAAGGATGAGATGGATTCCTTGTAGGGAATTAAACATGGGAATTGATTGAATTGCCAGTAGGAAAGAAGGCTTTGCACAACAAGTGGGTATAGAGAATAAAGAATGAGCATGATGGCAACAAGCGTTACAAGGCTAAATTAGTTGTCAAAGGATTCCAGGAAAAGAAGGGCATTGACTACTCGGAGATATTTTCTCCGGTTGTGAAGATGTCAACAATTAGACTGGTGCTCGAAATGGTGACTGCAGAAAATTTACATCTTGAGCAATTAGATGTGAAGATGGCATTCCTTCATGGTGATTTGGAGGAAGACATTTACATGATTCAGCCAGAAAGGTTCACTATTCAAGGACAAGAGAATCTAGTCTGCAAACCGAAAAAGAGCTTGTATGGCCTAAAACAAGCTCCTAAACAATGGTACAAGAAATTTGACAGATTTATGCATAGAATTGGGTTCAAGAGATATGAAACTGATCGGTGTTGCTATGTTAAGTTCTTTGGAAATTCTTATATCATTTTACTGTTGTATGTGGATGATATGCTCATTACAGGGTCTAGCATTAAGGAGATTAGTGATCTAAAAGAAGCAATTGTCAAAACAGTTTGCAATGAAGGATTTAGGAGCTGCAAAGCAAATTCTTGGTATAAGAATCATTAGAGACAAGGCTAATGGTACATTGAAGCTTTCACGATTAAAGTATGTGAAGAAAGTTTTCAGCAGGTTCAACATGAATGAAGCTAAACCAATGAGCACACCTTTGGGTAGTCATTTCAAACTAAGCAAGGAACAGTCACCGAAGACAAAAGAAGAAAGAGACCATATGAGCAAGGTCCCCTATGCCTCGGCTATTGGTAGCTTGATGTATGCTATGGTGTGTACAAGGCCGGACATTACACATGCGGTAGGAGTTGTGAGCAAATTCATGAGTAGGCCTAGAAAGCAGCATTGGAAGGCGATCAAGTGAATTCTGAGATATCCGAGAGGTTCATCGGATACATGTCTTTACTTGAGAGGTGCAAGTTTGAAACTACGGGGCTATGTAGATGCTGATTTTGCTGGTGATATTGATAGTAGAAAGAGTACTACTAGATTTGTTTTTACTCTAAGTAGTACAACTATATCCTGGGCTTCAAATTTACAAAAGATTGTTATTTTGTCTACTACAAAAGCCGAGTATGTTGCGACAACCGAAGCTGGAAAAGATATGATTTGGCTACATGGCTTCTTAGATGAATTGGGTAAGAAGCGGGAGATGGGCATTCTACATAGTGATAGTCAAAGTGCAATTTTTCTTGCTAAAAATTCGGCTTTTCATTCAAAGTTAAAGCATATACAAACAAAATACCACTTTATTCGTTACCTTATTGAAGATAAGTTGGTAATACTTGAGAAGATTTGTAGATCTAAGAATTCGATAGACATGTTGATTAAGGGTGTCACTATTGAGAAGTCAAAGTCGTGTGCAACTTCGATTGGCCTTCTAGCTTGAGGACAGGAAGATGAGTTGCGGGGATGAGGGATTGTGTTTTGGAGGATTGCGGTTGATGTTGGTGATTAAACTAGTCTCTAAGTGGGAGATTTGTTGGGCTTTGTGAAACCTAATTTTGTTTGATCTGGTTGACGACCCGACCTGACAAGGAGAATCCTCCATGGCCACGCCCCTCCTTCAACTTTCAACCCAAGGGCTATAGAGTATTCCCAATCCAGGCAATATCCTCCTCATGTTCTGATGCCTCCATCTGCACCCAATCCAGGCACCCATATTCCCGATTCATCATGGAGACAAAGAAAAAGTCTTCCACATCCCTTTGCCGGAGATCACAATAATGTCTCTTCTTCGCTAGACGGAACACAATATCCTCCTTATGTTCTCGTGCCTCCAATTGCACTCAATCCAGGCACCCATATTCCCAATTCATCATGGAGACAAAGAAAGAATCCTCCACATCCCTTTGCTGGAGATCACAATAATGTCTCTTCATCACTAGACAGAATGCAATATCCTGCTTATGTTCTCGTGCCTCCCTCTGCACCCAATCCAGGCACCCATATTCCAAGTTCATCATGGAGACAAAGAAAGAGTCCTCCACATCCCTTTGCCAGAGATCACAATAATGTTTCTTCATTGTTAGGGGGAACACAATATCCTCCTCATGTTCTCGTGCCTCCATTTGCACCCAACCCAGGCATCCATATTCCCAATTCATCATGGAGACAAAGAAAGAGTCCTCCACATCCTTTTGCCGAGAGATCACAATAATGTCTCTTCATCGCTAGGGGGAACACAATATCCTCCTCATGTTCCGGTGCCTCCATCTGCACCCATATTCCCGATTCATCATGGAGACAAAGAAAGAGTTCTCCACATCCCTTGCCAGAGATCACAATAATGTCTCTTCATTGCTAGGGGGAACACAATATCCTCCTCATGTTCCAGTGCCTCCATCTGCACCCGACCGAGGCACCCATATTCCCAGTTCATCATGGAGACAAAGAAAGAATCCTCCACATCCCTATATGCTGCTACATGGGGCTTATTATCAGAGCACCCATATCCCAGCAGCTTCAACAACTAGTACTACTACTCCAATGCTAAGCACACCGTAGAAGAGTTCTCTGACAACTCCCTCTCTATGTCCAAGGGGGGTACCTCCTCCATCCCCACCCCCACCCCCAATGAATCTATGTATGTACTTACACCTGTTCTTTATCTATATAGAACAGCAGTACTATTCAGAGAAAGAGAAAGAGTGAGAGCACTAGCAATGATAAATAGAGCAATATATTATATATGTTGTATGGATGGATTATATAAATCTATGTTTTAGTAACGTGATCGAGTTTGGGTTTATCTTTTGAGTGGTGTCATAAAATTAATCTTATCAAACTTTTTGAAACTTATAATTAAATACCATGCCCAAGTCTAAATTTCATAGGAGAATAAAAATTATAATCCATATTATACAAGAATCATATTAAAATTCTAAAAATAGGTGGAAAAAAAGGCTTGCAGGAGGTATAAGTTATATACTTGTCCAAAAGAAGGGAGGATTAAAAATAAACTTAAAAATTAATCTTCTATTACTGCTTAGTTTATGCCTTCGTTATGATGCATATAATCAAGTTCATGTAACCAATTAGCTGGATAAGCTTCAAAGGCACTTTCTATGGGAAAGAGAACTGGGGACACCATAAACTTTTACTAAATGGATTGGAGAGGTTAGCTCCCCGAGTAAAAAAGGTGGCTTGGAAGTTTGGTTCTTTCTATCATGAATCATGTCGTATTGGGATGGTTCCTAAAAATTTCAAAAAAGAAAAAGAAAAAAAAAAAGTCGTATTGGGATGTATTGTTTTGGAGATCTAATGAAGTTAAAAAGATCATCTTCCCCTCCTCTAGTATTGAAAATTGAATAATGTCGAGGCCCTCATTTGAGGTTTCATTCATAGTACAGTGCCCTCTTGGGCTCTACAAGGCACACTTTTACATTGAACAGCATATAGGGTCCACGTAAGATTGCGCCTTTTGTATGGACAGATTGTTTTATCTGTTCATTTTTTTTTCTTTACCGTGCCCGATGATGAGTCATGTGTGTGCCAGTGCCATGTGCTGCTTTTTCCAGCCTAGCTAGTACGTGCACCAATATATCATATGTTCTTCCCAACCACATGATGCGACAATTAATTTACTGTCATTATCAACATTTTTGACTTTCGAGTTGGGTGAAATACAAAAGAATGTTCCCAATTTACTACCCATTTAAAAACAATAACTCCATACAAAATAA